>BGPR01000033.1:854181-883515 GCA_013235015.1 Araneus ventricosus | reverse complement strand
ATGCTTGCGATATTGCTTCGCGCATGCCCATTCGGAAATTGCTATATTCGTTCTGGGTCTCGAATGTGGTATGCTTGCGATATTGCTTCGCGCATGCTCATTCGGAAATTGCTATATTCGTTCTGGATCTCGAATGTGGCATGCTTGCGATATTGCTTCGCGCATGCCCATTCGGAAATTGAATCTGCTGAGTGTTTATAGTTAGAGATACATTAAGGAGAATCATAAGAACAGCTGTTCCTAACTGGTGGTGTGATGCAGTTAAAAACTAAAAAAATCCATCAAAATACTTTAAACGCATGTTGCTTTTTTGTGTTTATCAGATTATTAAATAGGAAAATTTCAGAATGTATCTCAAAGTATCATGTTGCTCAGAGATTCAATATAGGTCTTTAGAATTGATTTAAAAATATTTATGTGCTTTGAAATATGTCTATGATATTTTAATGAATCTTTAGTATTAGACATAATTTTATATTATCTATAATTATGCCTACGAAATGCAAATTCTCATACTCTTTTAAGACTTTTAAATACGGTAGAGTTCCCATCAACAAACAATATCTACCAATGTCATTCTTTTAAATTTTTTTAAAGTTCAGTCGGGATTTGAGATACGGATTCGTAAAAAATGGGCACTATGCCAGGGTCTTTCCATATCATTTTTACTTACTCTTTTTCCGAAAAACCATTAATGGAGCCTTATCAGTTTTACATTGTATGCTTCCAATGATTGGAATCCTTTTTTTCCTATGGACAACTTTGATTTGATCCAATGGAAAAAGCAAAATAGAGTTCGCATTATCTTTCAGTTCTTCTTTTTCATCTGCTAGGAAACCCAGGCTACATCATTAAAGATTTGTTTTGACCTTTATAGTTATATCTTTACTTTTCCAATGGAAACAAAAAAAAAGCGGAAACTTATTTTACGATTGAAAAGAAGCAAGCAAGAATTGTAAACAACTTCTATCCGAATTATTCGATGACTCATGGTTGGGTAAAGCAAGCGGCGCAGTTCGAGTGTTCTTCCCGATATATTCTTATCATTTTTTTTTTCGTGTATCTCTTATCTTCCTTATCTTTGTGCTTCACCCTCTGTTCTCATCGTTGTTATCTCTACCTATTAAGTGTTTGTGTGTCTAAACTTGATTCGGTTTCCTCTGGATGGGATAAAGATATTTTTCCCAAGAGAACTTTTTTTTAAAGAAATATCTTATTGATTGTATATCTTATTGGTTGTATCCTTTTGTTGTAAGTTTTTGGTGCGCGTCAGTTGAATTTTAAGATTGTATCAGGCTTATATATACCTCAGTATGTAGTAGTGTAGCGTTTCGGTTATTTTTGAAAAAAAAACCTGTTTGGTGAAATCAAATAAAAGTTGTAAAAAAAGCTGGCTGAATATATGAAAATCAAATTACAGTAGAGTCTCCCTACAACGAAGTCTCCCTACAGCGAATTTGTCCCTATAACGAAATTTTTAATCGGAATGTTAAGTAACATTCAAAATATTCTCCATATAACGAAGTGGTTGTCTCTCTATAACGAATTTTTTCAGACCTTTATCTTTTCGATTTTTTTTCATTTTTGAAGAAAGTTGCTAATTTCTGCGCAAGCAAATCGCTCACTCGCATTGTTCATTCCAGCGATAACACATAACAATAGAATGCTATGTGAAGGGTAATGCAATTGTGGGGACCTGGGTTTTTACACAGGGAGCAACATTTCTATGGGTCAAGATTTCAAGAATCGGGGTTTAGCTGGGGTGGAAACAGCATATGGATGGGATAATACGCATTTTATGTTTATCCGCACTAGTACATATTATTCTCTAAATTGTGAATTGTCTTCACTTTTGAGCATTTTATTTATACAATAAAAATTAGTATAATTTTAACAAATTTATAATAAATATTACTTCATTTTTAATTGAAAGTCATAATTAAATATTTTTGAACTTATCGCACATACTAAAAGGTTTGTAACATTTACTTAAATAACTGCAAAAATCTCTAATCTCCGTATAACGAAATTTTCTCTCTAGCGAATTTTTACACTGGAACCAAGCGATTTCGTTATAGGGAGATTCCACTGTGTTATTTTCCCAGCGGTTTTTTTAAATCTTCTCTCAATGCTGTTGGTTTTTGCGATGATTCTTTTATTCACAGAAGTTTTTGCTGCTTCTCTGCGTGAAAGGAATAAAACTGACAGCATTAATTAGAATTTTTTTAGAAATACACTTTTATTAATGTATTGAAGAGAGAAATTTCATTTTAATTATTTTTTACTTTTTATCTTGAGACCTATTAATCCTCAAACTCACTACCAGGTGGCGCCATTGGGACGGAATAAAAACTTAATTGAATTACTAATTAGTTAATTAATTTTTGATAACATACAAATGATGTATTGTCATCGAAAATACGCAAGTGCCATGCGAAAGAAATATTGATTACAAAATTATATCTTCACAAACCTGAATCAATTCAAGTTAAACAAGTAGTGTAAAACTTTCAATTTTTAGAGAATTCCACATGAAGTAAATAATCTCTTTAGAATTTTAAGACGAAAGATTTCGTCTAACAAAAATAACTAATATAAATGAAGAGATGAATTATGTCTGGTTCTATACTTTTATGTTTTATAAAATAATACAGTATTCAAGTTAGTAAGTAATGTTATATCTGCGATGGTCGCATGGCAGGGCCTTGGCTTCAGGCCCCGAAGGTCGCGGGATCGATACCCGATTCCACGGAAATAGAATGACCCAAACTAAAATTCAACACTGCGCTGTTAAAATCATTATAATTTTAGTTCGAAAAATAACGCTTTTGACTTTTAGATATTAAGAATACAGTGCTTAGCACAAATCAAATCTACTCCATTATTATTCACTAATAAAGCACGGATTTCTTGAGGTTCATTTTTCGCGCATCTCTTTCGCGTGAAAAGTGTGGTGCTCATTTCTCGATAAATATATTGGCTCACTCTACAATTAAATGTATCATGTTATCGTTGATGAAAAACTCCTATCTCTTCACAGGGCTTGTCACATCTTTCGCTGGTACTCTTTGTTCCAGGAAAGCGCGGCACTATATTATGACAACGAATATGTTGCCTAAATTTTGTTTTCTCCACTCTATGCCCTCTTTTGATGAAAAAAATTCCAAGTTATTCACATCTTCATTTCCAGAATCTTCGTCCTTTTTCGATTCCGCAATGTTTGCAGAAACTTTCAAGGTTTGAAAAAAAATCCCTTCTGAAACATCCTCGGGTCCATTGTATTCATTGTCAAAGTCTGGATCTTCATCAGTTTGAACTTCAATTAGAAGTTTACGTAAACGCTCCGTTTCTTTTCCTTATGGAGTCGGTATTGTGAGAAACAGTTAAATACTTGAATTCAGCAAGGAAAATAGAGAGCTGATCGTATCAGCTACGTTTAATAACTAGTCTGTGGAGCAAACGGAAAGACGCGCGGGGTCATTTAATAATCCCAGTAATTGACCAAACGTGTACTAGGGGACAAATCATTCCGGAAATACTTTCTAAATACTCAAAAAAGGCACAGAGGGGTCGCTAACTCAGCTAATCATTAGAAAGGAATGAACATGTGGCTAGTTTTCTAGGATCTGAGTTTTCCGAGGACTTGGGGTCATAAAATGACCCCCTCGCATCCTTCCGTTTTAATAGATTTAATGTAAATATATAACATCGAACTTATAAAAATATCAATTTCTTTTTAAGTCATTTAGCTTTAGTTTCCTATTTGGCCTAGTGACAAAGCCTCGGCTCCAGGCTCGAAACCGAATTCCACTGAAGATCCGCCGTGTATGGGGCCTGTTGCACGTTAATCCATACGTAGTGGCCAAACTTCCTTCCACTGGTGTGGTGCTGAAGTTTGGAGAGGGGGTGCCAGCTCAGGGTCCTCCTCGTCATCTGACCGTGGTGCAAAATCACGAGGTCCGTCGTGTTGCTTCAAAACGGGACGTTAATAAAATTAAACTAAATTAGTTACCTATTTAAAATAAATGGAAATAAAACATAAGTTTGTACATAATTCAGCTATAAGAAACAGATAATAGTATGGATCTGGAGATAGAGAAAAAATATCAGCTTTGTATATCGAGAAAATGTGAAGGTTTCTAGAATTCAAACACTAAAATTTCACTTTTGTTACTTTCCTTACTCCAAGAGCAATAAAAAATAGGAAGAAACACAGTTTCTCTATAACGTAATTCTATTTTTACAAGGAAGTCCTCATTTTTTATTGAGGATGCGGCACCTTGAACGAAATATGCCTGAATTCCATCTTGGAGCTATATTGGCGCGCTGAATTTGAAGAATGCTGTTTGTAAAGTAGATGTATTTCTGGAAAATGAAATACTAACGTTATCGACGAGAAAAACATTTTCGACTATGGAAAATATGAAACTATGTGGGTGTATTACTCTTTGAACATGCTCTTTGAGAACTCCCATGCAGCTTTGAAACTTAATATGCGAAATAAATTATGAAGCCTAGCTATCAAAGTGAAATATCACTGCCAATTTCTTTAAAATATTTTTCCATATTTCGATATTAGAATTCAAACCCACATCCTGAGATTTCGTTTATATGTCATTTGAGATATATCGTTTGAAATAAAAGAAGTATCTTTAAAATCCCTTTTGTAATTTGCATACTTTTGCTCCACGAATTTTCATCGTTGTAAATGTTTAGTTTGAAGAAAAAATAGCGAATAGAAATTGTTCGGCCTATTTCTATCGATTTCTTTTAGATATTATACTGGATTAAAACATTAGATTGAGTAGGATGGCAATTTCCTTTCAAAACATATTTATTCTACAAAAAAGAGTCATTTTTTAAACATGAACAGACTATTTACATTTTTTTTCACAACAAAATTGTTCAAGTTAACAACATCGAACTTTTAAATATATATATATATATATATATATATTCATCGTTGCCAGGCAACCTTCACAAAACAAAAACAACTGTGGCGTTGCCATTATATATATATATACTTTTCACTTATATATGTATACTTCACTTTTCATTACTGCACGTGCCAAACGACTCCTTTTATTTTTCTTAGATTAGATTTTATTTTTATGCCGTCATTATATTTTAAATGTCTTAATACCAATTAAATGAAACTTAGAATTATATTAATTATATGAAATGTTTTTTATATTCGCAAATATCTTAATATGCTTCATGATGAAGTTGTCATGAATTAGAAGACAGAGAAAACAGGAATATTTTGAACATCATTTCAGTTATTGTGATCTGAATGCGAAAGAGACTCAGAAATATAAGTTTCGTAGATTGAATTTCACTTTTCCTTCCTTCAAAAGCAACGATGAATATGAAGAACGCGAGGCGATAAAATTTAATACTAGAAAATATTTTTTTCATGTGGATGTAGTTATCGGGAGTGCGACATTTGTAACGAAATTTCCCTGAATTTCATCAAAGAGCTATTTTGTCGCTAGGAGGATACTATTTCTAAAGTGGATTTATTTCTTGAAGAAATATTAGAATTATCGATCAGAAATATTTACCCTCAAAGCTATATAAAAGGCAGAAAAAATATGTAGGTGGCTGTTGGGTATTGCACTTTCAACATTTTCTTCTCAAATGCCAATGTAATTTCTCAACACTTGTGCTAAATAAGCAGTGAAGCAAGAAGTGAAGCTAAAATTCCGTCAATCTTAATATTGTAAGGTTTAGAGGTTGGATTCTATCTGAAAATGTCGTGATGTGACTTGCGCAGTATATGATGCAAAAATCATTGAAAGCGCTCTTAAGAACATGTCGTTGAACCTTGAGCTACCAAATTTGGCAAGTGCTTACTGCTTCAGTAGTAGGTGCTCCCTAAGAAAAGAATTTTCAAAATTTAAATTAGACTTTTAATCAAAAATTAATGAAAATTGTAACGTTTTATCTTAATAACTTTGGGGTACATTCATGCTCAAAAACTAGTGTTCCTTAAACATCGATAGACTATCGATACTGTCGAATCCAAGTCGATAGTATCGGGTTTTCGGAACTATCGATTGTTTTCTACCGGGCAATACTATCGATAAGCGCATTTTCAGTCGATAGTTTTTTAAACTATCGACTGAAACAATCGACTGGAACTATTGATAGTTTCTAAACTATCGACTGAAAATGCGCCTAGTTTTGAAACTATCGATAGCTGAACTATCAATGTTTAAGGAACACTATCAAAAGCCATTTTTACACCACTAAATTTAAAAATATTCTAACAGTGATGCCAACTTTCTTTTCGTACACAATTATCTCTAATTTGAATACATATTTAAATATATTTTAAAGCGTAATTTACAACAATTTTTTTTTGCCTTAGTTACAGCATTTATATGCACGCGCGTTACGGAAATATCAAACATTTGTAATATTCGAACATTTTTTATGTGTACGTTGCCTTTGCTATATAATTAATTGAAAATTTTTAAAAATAATATAAAGGCAAGGGAATCAAGCCTAAAACTTTATCATGCTACCATATTCTACTACGATTTGCGAATCTGCTTTAAATTTATGGTTTTTTAAAAAATTATTCTTATTATTTTCTTACCGATTTCTGTGTAGAAATTCGTACTAACAATCTAAGCATTTTCCAAATATTAAAATACGGTTGTATTTTTTAAAATCCCCGTCGTAACTGTCTATATACTTAGAAAGTAATAAAACAATTTTCTACCTGCTATTTAGTTTGCTTCTGAAGAAAATCGTTTGGCTCGTTCATCAATTCCGATAATAAGTTTTATAGGCGGAAATTCTGTGGAATGATGCAATTTCAGAATAGTTTCATCCTTCAAATCTTGATCCTTTCTGCGATTAAATTTAAATTAATACATAAAAGCAATTTACTATGCAAAATTAGCGGTGAAATATCAAAGAAAATATATCACCGTCATTTTTCTTTATATGTTTTTTTTTTCATTTTTGAAATCCTTGGGCAGCATTGTAATATTCGAAGAAGTATAATATCAAACAATATCGTTAAAGGCCTTTCTGTCATGTCCATATTTTAGCAGTGCAAAATTTTACAGTCGTAACTTACTTGTTTGGAAAAAAGATAAAATGATTTGCACCGTACATTTTTCCTTCCGAGAAAAACTTTCCTCAGCAGAAATTCTAACGAATAGCAAACACACAATTTCCATTCCCAAACTCTATCACCTTTCATTTTCTTTATCTGATTAAAATGAAATTGATCTCCGCGGAGTTTGAAAACACAAATTACGTTTCTGTTGACCGCAGAACTAATCCTGAGTTCTTTTTAACTGAAATCGTTCCACATCATATTTTGGCGAAAAAAGATAGCTTTACATTTTTTTATTCATATCGAAGCCGATTTACATGTAGTATATACATTCTTGCATCCATTTCTAAACCTAATTTTTTAACAAAATGATTTTTGACTCTTTCTTATTTTACTAATAAATGTTGCACAACTACGATTCAATCTTATCTTCATTTGTTTTCAGGATAATTTTTTTTATAATTATATAAGTTTTTACTGTAATTTAAAGAGAATCATGGGAATACTAGATGCGAATTTTAATTTTCAAAATGTAAAAAAAGTTTTTAAACGCTTTTATTCACTTGAATTGGTGTATGTTGTTACAAAAACAGATGGAATTTTGTAATAGATTTTTCACTCTCTTCCTGATGTACTAGAGTTCTGAAATTTTGCACAGTTATTTGTTTTCAATGGCAATACAGTATTTTAATAATTTTAGAACTTTAATTATCAATTAATATATGAATTTAAATAAATAGTGATTTCACACGTGTGGCGCCATCTAGTAGTCAGTTTTAGAAATATTAATCTTTAGATTCCACTGTATTTATAATCATGATTTATGAAATATTTTGAAAACTAAAAAGTAAACAATAATATAAATAGTAAGTTATTAAACATACTTTTATTAGTATAGTAAAAAGTAGGAAATGATATTTTTTATCGAAAATAAAGCAATATTATAAAGAATTTAAGACACATTAAACATCAAATTCCTGAATATTCATTAAAAGTTAAACTTTGTTATAAATATGATTAAAGTCCTAGTTCACTTAGAGTGTTTCTATCAAAATCTCACTCTTTTATGGTTTTGTTTGACTTCCAAATTTTTTGTAAAAAAATAAATTAAAATACTAAATTATGAATATTTTAAGAAGATAAGCATTTAATTATGCATTCGTAGGTTAAGAATATTACTAATGCGAATTATAATATTTATTTTCTGCGTAGAATATTATATATATAGATTATATACGAACTAGAATATTCATTCTTAGAAATCAAGAATATTAATAGAAGGAAATTTTATATAATTGTAATTTAATTGTTTAGAATATGGATGTCAACTTCCAGAAAGCCAGGTTCGTAAGTCAGATTCAAATTGCAACCGTGTCCTATATTTATTTTTATTAATAACATGCCTGAAAATTCAATTTTCATAAAGATATGATGTGTTCAAAGGCATTAAAAATGTTATTGCTTTGGGTGAAATATACTTTTATTCATCTCTTTTTTTAAAAAAAATTTGCATAAGTTACCATTTTGAGCTCGTTCATGCGATTTCTATGGCATGAATTATCTAAAAGCTATCTATTTCTTGAACATTATCTAGCGCAGTGTCCTATATAGAAAACGGATCTCTTATCCAACTTTCATGTCTAAATTATCAGATTTTTAAATTGTAGCAACACCAAATATAATGTAATATGCCACTTGTGGTATATGTCGCAATTTGAGATCCCTGATCCAGCACGATGTTAACGGGTGGAGTAGAAAAATTTCCTTGAATTTTCTCAGATAATTATTGTATCTGTAAATTACAACAAAAAAAAACAGATGTCCTTCTTGAGTTCAGAATGGTAAAGATATTGATTCGGAATATTTTCACCGCTTCAAAAGTAACTGAGAGGTGACGAAAACTCTCAAGATTTTCTTCCCAGAAAGAAAGAATGTAATTTTGTAGCTGAATATTCAGAATAATCTATGCAGCTAACAACGAAGAAAAAGAAGAAAAAAAAAACACTGTCCTTTTTTTTCCTTCTTGATATGTTTCCCCTTTCTTCAGTATTAAAATTGAGACGGCGGCCACATTTACAGCTTAAGGTTTAGAAGAAAATGGAAGTATGTTGGCATTCTTAAAAGCTTTTCTCTCATCTGCATGTTATTATTCCTTTTTTTTGTTGCGAATCGTTATTGGGAAGCTTCAAGAAATAATACAGTTTCATGCATATTTGGTTATAAGATTTTAGGAATTGGTTTTTCTTGGAAAAGGATGTGTCAGCAAAAATTCTTCAAATTCGTGGAATTCTTGAGTAGTTTCTTCTTAAGATCCGTTATTATTTTTTATTTTATTTCATCCTTCCGCTTTTTGGTTTAAAATTAAATTCATCACCCATGGATTTGAGAAAATAAATCATGTTTTCCCTGACCTCAAAAGTAATTATTATGTTTTCTTTTTTTTACTGGAATATTCCTATGACTAATTTGAAAAGAAAAAGTAGTTGAGCCTGCGGAACCGTGATTGATGAGAATGCGATCTTCAACGCTTTTATAGAAACAATTTTTTTTTAATTTCTGAAGCATTTTTTTTCAGTTAAAGTGTTGGTGCAGTTTCAAGCAATGAGTAACTTACATGTTCTTTCCAAATGTTAACAATATATATGTGATATTTTAAGTTTTTAACATTCTTAATTCATTTTTAACGACACCTCAATTTTAATTACTTCTACTTCCATCGTAAAAAGCGCACTACAACGTTCATTTCGAATCTTCCGGGAAAATCCCCTTTTTGCTGTATATAACCTTCCAGCTCATTGTTAACTGCCTTTTTTGATGCAAGCCTGTAAGCTGACAACAACAGCGCGCCGCTTGGGCGTAAACTCTTTAATCCTGGTCATGGATCTACGTACGTTATGATCTCTTCTAGTGCATTTCTGAAGGCGACACCCTTGAGTATGATATGTCGGAAGATCTCGAGGACACGCCTGAAAATGTTTGTCCTACAACACCGCCTCCACCCTCTACTGCACGGAAGCGGTAGTTTTTAATTTCTCGCATTTTTTTACCTAAATGTAATGCAAAAATGCTTTTGTTTCCGTTTTTTTCTCAAGCAACTTTATTTTTTTTTTTACCGAAAAAGTTACGCTGAATTTTTTAACTCTTGACTCGGTTCGACGTCTTTTATCTTGTCTATAAACTTCATCTCGTATTTCACTTTTATATTGCTTGATTTTAATTACTTTTATATCATGCGAAAGTGACATTCTTTTAGTACTTTAAGCATCTTTTCAGCAACACCGTGTTCCTGTTTATCTATCATGTGTTTGGCGCAGTTTAACCAAAAATGGCTCTTGCGCCATTAAACCTCAAACAACCAACCACCCAACCAACAACCAACTTCACCTATAAAAGATAACCTGAATTATCTGCTACGACTGAATAAACGAAGACTGAACAACTACTGTTTTATCGTTTACCAAAATGAACTACACCTGACCTTCATTAATGATGTGACACTATGTGCCCAAAAGTATCCGGACACTTTCAAATGTTCGCATTTTTTTAGAATTTCTCCAGAAATATTTAACTGACTGCCTTTAAACTTCGATCATGTGAAGAACAGATTGTAACTCATATTTTTCGTTGAAGATTCAGTCCTGAGGGAAATTAGGGGACCGTCTACAAACTGATGAGAACAAAATTTGTTTGGTCCACCCCGCCTCACAGAATACTGATAAGTTGAAACTTTCAGAAATGGTTATGTTTAATGTGCATAATATTTACAGGAATTTTCGCAAAATCAGCACAATTATTTGGGAAGATATGAAAGTTTCTTAAAAAATCCCAAATGTTCTCGCCTGTTTTTTGCTTATAGCCTGTTGAGTTTTCTATTATATTATACGAAACGTACAGAAAAAAATGACAATATCTTAGAGAAGCATTTTGTAAAAATTTGGAAAAATGTTTTTGAATATTACAGGAAATATGAGCATTTTTAGTAAATAATGTTTTACTGCGCATGCGCAAAACATAGCGTAATTTTTCTTTCACAACTTTAAAGCCAGATATATAGGGTAACTTATATAAAAAAATTCAGTTCAATATCATTAGTATTCAGAGAGATATCGTCATTACAACGAGCAGAATTTTAGCTCCTATCGAAGAGAAGCTAAGAGATGAGGGGTTGTACATAAATTGATATTTTTTAAACTTATATCTTTGAATAGTTGTATTGAATTAAAAAATTCTGATTTCAGCGTTTGAGTCATGTAAACCTCTTGCGATGACGGCTGCATGGTAATGCATTTGCAAATGACAACGCTTTAATTCTATCCTTCTTTTTAAGGTGAGACTGACAACGTGACGTAAATGTAAATTTTATATTTTGTCACATTTTCCAAAAGAACTATAACTATAGTAAAATTCCGGTTAACCGAAACCCGTGTTATCCGAAATGCCTCTGGAATTGCTTAATTTCCTTCACTGTGTTCTGAACTACACTAGAAAGTGTCATTTTGCTAAGACTTTAAGATATCATATTCATTTATTTAATTAGTAGCTTGATTCTTTTTCTTTCAGGTTAAGTGATTTGTATGCGGAAGAAGAGAAAATTGACGCATTGGGCTGTGTAGCGAAACCTAAGTGCCAAAGAACTTTGAATACAGAGCAGAGTGGCTACACTTACCAGAGTAAAGATGAAGTCGGTACAGATAAGCACAGAAACAGCCAACAGTCCATACCTTTGCCTTCGCCAACCAAACACCAGCCAAACAAGACATTTTTCAATAAAATCCATACTAATCCCGAGATAGGCCCCCTTTTTGTTCACGATCGCAACTCTCAAACAAGCCATCCCGTTTTGAATTCCCACAAGCTAAATGGCGCACATAGATTCGTAAATGCTTCAGATTCAGCAAGTGATTCTACAAACAATGGCATTGCCTTCAACCATTCCCACAATCCATCCTCCCAAGAACTTCTTTTCGAAAGTGCTTTATCCGGCGCACATGCATCGAACCGATTTCAAATCAGAGCTTCACCACCTGTTGTTTCCTCAGCTTTTGATGGTCAGATAGATTATTCTTCCTCTCAGCAACAACAAGACATTGATGAAGCCAAAGAAAGCTTGGACAACGATTCTATAGTCGCTTCGCCTATCGTAGTAAATTTAGAAAAATGCCAGACGAAACCGGCTTGGGAACCTCCCTATTGCTCAAAAGGTGCTCGAAGCATTTCGTTTGACCAGTCTCTAGCGGTCAAGCATGAACACGCAAACGATCTCTCCGAGAGGATGTCCACCCTGGTTGTGGATCATGCTTTCAGGAAGGCTTCTCTCCCGCTCACTGTTTCTGAACCTGAAGGTTCTTCTTCACAGCCCCCTGATCTATGGGCACCTGTAAGGACGTTCGCGAGGTGCAGTCGGAATTCTGTACCTCGAATCACGTATAGTAGGTCTAATGATACGCACACTGTTTCATCGACTGGAGAGAGTCGCCCAATTTATCCATCGTTGCCATACTCGCCATTCTGCTCGCCAAATTCATCGCCAAGGCTCCCGAGGCATCAACTGCCCAAGGAAAGTCGTAAAGTGCATCTGGAGTACCATCCTGATTATGAGCAATTGAACCATTATCGTCTAAAAGGAGAAATTGGTCAGGTGAGTGAATTTTGAAGTGAAATCTTTTAAAGTTATATTTTTTTAACAAGATGTATTGTATATTTCACAACGTTTATTTATATATTTTTCTGCATTTAATTTATAAATTAATCAGTGGCGAATCACCAGCTCAGAAGCGAGTAGTGCTACAAAAAATATTTCCATAGAGAATACAATTAAGTATAATTTCAAAAAGCAAATTTACTTCTAAATAGCAGAAAATTGTAATTATCTGAATTGCATTTTAGAAAATTATATACGTATCTTTTTAAGAAATATGAACTGAAAATTACCATAAAAGTGACTATTTTTCAAAAATTTCTCAAACTTTAATAAATTATGTTAGACCTATACGAAACAAATTTCATTAGAACGGAAATCGACTGCTTTTTCCGATGGTGTATCTATTCTTTTCGTACAATTATCCAAAATCATGCTATTGAGAAATTAGTGCGAAAAATCACCCAAAACAACACAAAACATTAAATAAAAAATTTTCTAGATTAAATTTTTAAATTCCGGTTTAGAGGTGCATTGAGTCACCATTACGACTACCTGTGTGCTAAATTTCATGGATGTAACTTCGATATATTCGTCTGGACATCACATGCACGCACACAAACATTGCCTTTTATAAGTATAGAAGATTTATCTTGATGCCGTATTCACGAGACGGCAATAAGACAGTCTGCTCATTTACGGATTTGGTCCTAAATTTGATACAGATATACAATTTTGATGTTAAGATTATGTATTAAATTTCATCCATCTAGCTATTTGCGTTTCCGAGTTAAAGTGTTCATATACAGACGGACAGACTGGCATACAGCCAAAATTTGATTAACCGTTAGCTTCTGTTGTCCGTCATCGTCAAAAAAGAAAAAAATTTACGTAGGTTTCATTATAAGTACAGGTGAAATAATTTAACAAGAGATATTAAAAATTAAACTTTGCATTGAATAGAATTGCGCAAAAATGCAGCAACTTCCAATAAAATACAAACGAAAGATATTTAATTACAAAAAGGAAAATACAGAAGAAGTAAACAATAGTGAAAACAATATAACTTTTGCGCGCAACGCAGCAGCATCCAGTGATTGCATCACAAATATTGTCTATAATCAACTAGTCAATTAAGATAGAATCAAGCTACAAAAATCATGCTTCAATAAAAATTACAATACATTGAGATTAAACAAATAAAATGGGAAAAAAAATCGAGTTCGCCATTCGAGTTCTCTTCCATTTTATTTGTTTGATCGTAATGTATTGTAAATTTTATTGAAGCATGATTTTTGTAGTTTGATTCTATCTTAATTGACTAGTTGATTATAGACAATATTTGTGATGCAATCACTGGGTGCTGCTGCGTTGCGCGCAAAAGGTATATTGTTTTCACTATTGCTTACTTCTGCTGTTTCTTCTGAATTTTCTTTTTTGTAATTAAATATCTATATGATATTACTATATATTTTTGTTTTGTGTTGAAGCTTATATTGATCGGTTTGTAAAGTTGAATACGATATCACTTTTAAAGGATTTTATTTTCATTTTTCTCCCAAGCCAGCGGTGAAATCACGTGACTGCACATATGTATTAAGAGATTTCTGTTATCCGTCACAGCCTTGGTCCGGACGGTGACAGTTAAGCGAAGTTTTCCTGCAATTCCAAAAATGGTTGTTTCGATCTCGGGGAGATCTAAATAGTAGAGATTTATAAAATTCATTAGGTAAATTTTTTAACTATAGCAATACATCATATATGAAGAAACAAAATGCGATTACTGAACAGTATTAGTCTCTTTGCCACCTGCTTTAACACTCTGACTCCTAAACCAGCCGTAAACGGCCATGCGACTTCTCTACACTAGTGGGGTGGATTTCGGCCGGTTACTGTTCCGAAATGGGGGAGAAGGCAGTTGGGCGAGTGGTCATTAAAGGGACCCTGAGAGAGATGAAAGCCTGCCATTCATATCTCCCACCACCCGTAGGCAGGAGAAAAGGGGGAACGGGGCGGACGAATCCATTCCACAGATCAATTCGTAAGCAAACTTCCGTATGCAACTGTACTCAGATTTTCAGAACTCTTAGTAGTCAGAGGGTTAAATGCGATATTTTTCTCTATCTTCCTGCCACATACTTACACGTCATAGATGAACTTTAGGGTTTAAAATATTGTATCGCTTATTTTAACCATAAAATTCCATTACTGTCCACTCTCAAAATTTAAAATTGATGTATGAATCTCAATCTTTGAATTAAACGTAATTGACTATTTCATCAATTTTCATGTGAGTTTCCCTCTCTGGGAAAATATCTTCTAAAAACATTTTATAAGAATATTCTTCCAGAGGTTTAATATTTGAGACGCCTTAAAAGCATTTTATAGGTTCTCCAAAGAAAAATTTTAATCAAGTCAAATCCCTCCTTTCTATCAATTTTAGCGGAAAAGATTTCGAGGGGAGTGAAGCAATCTAATATTCAAATATTCCGTCTCATTTTGAAAAGCAAGGATGAAGTAATCAGCGAATATATTATTACTTTTTGTCGCATTCATCTGCACACAGAGGGTTTATTTCAAAGTATGTGGCTCACGTATGGATAACGTAATGAGTTTTCTTTCACACACACGCAGAGTGCGCTTCTTAAGCCCATAGTGTTTTCGAAATTGCTAGAATGCATTACTGTAGGAGAAAATATGTGAATATAATTCATGTTAACCTCTTTTTACTTTCTCGTATACGAAGTATACAAAGAGAAAGTATTGTAATCGTCAAAAAATTCGAACTCGAGTTTTTGACTGATCTCCACGTTTTAGACCTCCCTGAGTCCGAAAAACACAATTTTGGAATTATGTTTGTCTGTGAACACGATAACTCGAAATCTATTACACATACAGTGATGAAATTTGGCATGTGATCTTTACACATAATTCGTAGGTTTCTGTCAAAGTTTGGACAAAATCCGTCTACGGAAAATCAGTCTATCTGTCTGTCCGCGTTCATGGGACACTATAATCAAAAATTTGAATAGCTAATATATGGATAAAATTTGGTACACAGCTCTATCTTCAGGAATGTCGGACCAAATCCGTCGAAGGGTTTATTGTCTGTAGGTCTGTATAATCGCATATTTTTTATCGCAATAACTTCTTAACAAAATTTCTTAGATAAATGAAATTTGGTATGTGACTTTCTTACCTTAATTGTAGATGTGTGTCGAATTTTTGCGTCAATCGGTTAAAAAAGCCATTCAAATTGCATAATTAATTTTTCTAATCCGATTCTCCATGCGCATGTGTACTGGTAGCAATCTCTGCGCACGCGGAAGCTATTGAGCGAATTGCGTCACTTTGTCCTTGAGCCGGCAAGAGTGGAACCTAGCACTGTGTGAAAGATGCGCTTTAATCGGTACGCATCTCTTTGAATTTGATTCTTTACCTAAATATTTTACTATCACTATAATCTACAATGAATTGGATTCTGGGTTACAGTAGGTTCGAATTTTTTTATCCAAGCGAGGGAAGGGGAAATAGGACCTTTTTGGGAAAGTATACGATAAAGTTTAGTCTTTGAAGTTTTCCTTTTGCGTTTCCTGTAGGTGGATCTGCAGTGCATATTTGTAAATATTGTTCTTGTATTCCAGCATTTAGACTGCTTTTTTCGCCTTCTTGTATAACAGTTTCATATGTTTTATTACACGCCATGCTCATTTTCATACTTCAGTTATTTTACCGCACTCTGTAACAGTTTTCCAAATTGTGTTGGTCATCCTTCTCACACAGTACACCTCAAAGATCCTGACCTTGCGTTGCATCCCTCATACTATCATTCCCTCGTTTTCAGTATAGTTGCTTGGTGGTCTCAGTGAGCTTCCATTTCCTGCCCATTCAAACGGATTATAAAGAGTCATAAAGACTATAGGCAAGGGGACAGGAGGAGGTGGTGTTGTGTTATGTAGGTGGATCTTAAATTTTAATCCAAATGAATTTGCTTCTTAAAATCAATTTTTTTATTGATAGTATACAGTCTCATATCGTCTTTTAATAAACAACACCACCTATCTGAATTTTAAAATATTTACAGGATAAAGAAAAAATGATTTTTTCGCAACCAATAACGATTATTTCTAATTTTTTTTTTTCACATCTGGTATGGATATGTAACTTCTAGAGGACCTAAGTCTAGGTCAAGTTAACTTCACAGGATTGATAGAGGCGATATTTATTTATGTAGATGCTGAGGCAGTCGGCGCATACAACTATTGACGATCAAGTGCGACATGTTAACCTGCACGATACTGCCTTACTCGGCTTCCGATCTATCGTACCTGTATTCACAAAAATCAGAAGTATTTCATCGCATGTGTGACTGGTGACGAAGTCGAATCAAGACTACTCGTTAATAAAATAACAAATTCAATGAAACAATTAAATTAAAATACTAAATCATAAAATCATTATACAGCTAATCAAAAAATACAAACAAGGAAAAGCAGAGCAGAGGATGAACAGTAGCAATCAGTGCTTATATACAGCAACATGCTCGACGCTATTGGTTGATAGGCGACATCACAAAGAGGGCGGATCCGATCTGCGTAAAATCGCAATTCAGGATGTTGCCAGATGCCGCCACAGATATGTGGTCCCGTGTTTGTACTAGTTGTGAAAATAAAATCAGAACTATTCGTTATTAGTTGCGAAAATTCAATTTTTTCTTCGTCTTGTAATATTTGGAAAATTGAGATAGGTGGTGTTGCATGTTTAGCGACGATATGAAATTTTCTCAGATTTATAAAGTGTGCGTGGCTAACGGCCTTATTCACCATCCATGGTTAAATCCTGATCAGCGGTTAAAAGGGAATTTACACGAACAAGCGAATGCTGACCGAAATGATCGGCTGGATGTATCCCCTAACTGGCGAGTTGGCGAGAAACTCGTTTGGCTCGAAGGCTGAGGGTAATTTTAAAAATCGCCAACAACAGAGAAATTGAGATACCATGCCAATATAGCAACCCAATAAAGTATACATTTGGCAATGCATTTCGGTCACCTTTCGCATTATTATAGCAGAACCATCATTTAACCGCTGATCATGGTTTAACCATGGATGGTGAATAAGGCCGTTAATGGTTGGAAAGAATGAAATTTTAAAGCAGTGGCGGCTCATCCTAAAACCTGTAGCACTCGCCACACTTAGTTCAAAATTTCATTTGCTTTTTTATCATTTGCCAATTTTCCTTTTGAACATTTCGGCTGTTTTACGAAATTATTATCCTTTCACAGTTCGAGTTCAGTTCCACTGCGAACATCCTTTTGAATACTTGTGCCGCTTGTGATTAAAAAGACAAAAGCAAATAGCTATAATTTTAATGAAGCTGAACGATATTTTGAATTTAATATTTTCCTTTACATTTTAATATCAAAAGAACTCAAAATAATCGTTAATTAATCTCAAACGTTTGATTACTATTACCATTTTCTTTATTTTACATTTTGTGTATTTGGGTGTCTATTTCCTTTTATATTATCTATGTTTTGAAAATTTGTTTCTGGAATGGCAACGTTGTCGAGAGTAGAAAAATTGCATAATTGAGTTTCACTTCGTATTTTTATATAATAAAAATGGCCATTTGCGGTCGATAAACAGGTGATTATTTATTTATAGTATTAATGAACACTTTATTTCAGACTATGGACGAGTTTTCTGCTTTGTTTGTTTACATTTAAGTGCTGGGGCTACGAACTTCCGGTGTAATGCTCACAGTCAATGAAATCTTCAAAGCGGAAGTCCGACATACAAGCAGATAAAGTCACGGTTTTTAATATATGTAAACAAACCAGAAAACTCGTCCATAGTGTCAAACACATCCTTTTTGTGGATGTGCAAGTAATAATTTACAGATAATTTAGAACAGAAATAGACGTTCACTATCAATCGCAGAGATATTTAATTGTAAACAATAAAAATGTTCTTGAAAGAGGAAAGCAATATAAAGTTTTCTAACTGGCCTGTTCTATTTTTCATAAATAGTGGAGAGTTGTCGAATTTGGACCGTCCCCTAAAATAGCGATTAAAAATGGTTTAGGTGGTCCAAATTCGACCGTCATTCCCTATCTATTCAAGATGCTTAGAAATTAAGAAAAAAAAACTTTAAAAAATAAGAAACGAAAGTTCTAGAATTTTATAAATTAACTTTTGTGCTGAGCTAGTTTTTGATTAAAGGAGAGAAATTCACTTCTTCGTTGAAAGAAAAGATATGCTGAAGAAATCAATCTATATCTTGGATGTTTTGATCCTGATCAAGAGGAGGACTTACTATGATCTTGCAAATGATTTTTTAAAACATTCAATGTTTTTAAGTGCAAAAACAAAACGAAGAAGTTAATTATTAGTCACGTATATTTTGGAATACATTGCATTTCTTAAAGAGAAAAACGGACGTGAGCTTTCAACACAGAGCCAAATAACGTGCAATTAGAATGTCTGCTGTTTCATTTAGCTGTGACGTCACTTAAATGATTCCATTATGATTTTTTAACCCCATAATAAGAGTTATCTTCAGTGATTATTAATTCCTTTTTTCAGTTTTGTTCTTTTCTATCTTGCATACCAATAAAAAAGAACTGTGATAAATAATTTAGCATGGTTTAAATTCTTACAGGCTTAATATTCCAATCACTGCATAAATGCAAATTTCAATAATAGACTCAACTTCGTTTTCTTTCCTGTTTTATACGTTTTCTACTGCTACATAAAGGAATTTTAGAAAAATTACTAAAAATTCAGGCAGGAAATTTCAACTTAAAATGTTGCCTGAAATCCATCATGACTCATTTACTTAAGTTCACTGCAGTAGCATAAAATGTCTGAAAATGCATATACCAAGCAGAAATCGGATAACATCTATATAAACCAGCGGGAGTGTTCCCCCCTTAACTTCCTCGTATACTCCTAACACATGTGGAGAAAAAATAAGCTGAAAGGCATTAAAACGAACAAGCGTCTCTAACGCAGTGGAGAAAAGAAGCTTGGGAATCGGAAGCTTGGAGGCGAAGGGCGTGGGTAGAAGCGGAAAGGATTAGCGCAAGTGAATCGCGCAATTACGCAATAGCGGCCTCGCGTCATTGTGTTATGAGAAAAGACAAATAGCCGATTTGAACATTTTTTTTTCGACCGATTGAAACGAAAATTGGGCACGGATCTACAATTAATTTTAGCAGACCTCATATCAATTTCTATTTACCAAAGCCGTAAGGTTTACAAGTTATAATGTTTAAAAGTATGCGACTATACAGACGCATAGACAGTCAACCCTTTGTCGGATTTGGCCCAAAATGTTATACGGACCTGCATTCATGATGATGGAACTGTGTACCTAATTTTGTCCATCTAGCTATTCAGGTTTTTGAGTTATAGTGTTCACATGAACGCGGACAGACAGACTTCCCGTTGACGGATTTCGTCCACATTTTGACAGAAATCTACAACTTATGTGTCAATATCACATACCAAATTTCAACCTCGTAGCTCTAATAGTTTTCGAGTTCTGGTGTTGACAGACAGACATGATTCCAAAATTGTGTTTTTCGGACTCAGGGAGGTCTAAAACGTGGAGATTCGTCGAAATCTCGAGTTCGAATGTTTTGACGATTGCAGTATTTTCTCTTTGTATACTTCGTCTACGAGAAAGTAATAAAACTGAAACGCTATAGAAAACCAAACTATTGAATTCATTTTCTTCAAATTTCGGTGTCAAATGCAATAAAACTCCGGTTAACCGAAATCCGAGTTATCCGAAACGCCTCTGAAATAGCAAATCTAGGAAACACGTAGTGTAACTCACGGAAATAATCGCGAAGGCGAGACTTTTTACTTTCTCGTATACGAAGTGTACAAAGAGAAAGTATTGTAATCGTCAAAAAATTCGAACTCGAGATTTCGACGAATCTCCACGTTTTAGACCTCCCCGAGTCCGAAAAACACAATTTTGGAATTATGTCTGTCTGTGAACACGATAACTCGAAAACTATTAAAGCTACGGGGATGAAATTTGGTATGTGATCTTTACACATAATTTGTAGGTTTCTGTCAACTTTTGGACAAAATCCGTCAAAGGGAAGTCTGTCTTTCTGCATGTTCGAGGTCATGCGAACGCTATAACTCAAAAACTTGAAAAGCCAGATGGATAAAATTTGGTACACAGTTTTATCGTCATGATTGTAGGTCCGTATAAAATGTTGGACCAAATCCGTCAACGGGCTGACTGTCTGTCGGTCTGTATAATAGCATACTTGTTCTACTCCATACGCATGCGTAAATGCCTGTGCAAAGAAAGGACACTCCGAAAACTTGTCAGTTTGCCAAAAACCAATTCTGGCGGCGAGATTTTGTAAGGAAGCAAACATTTAGGGCGTCTCGTTTTACTTGCGTATTGGAAGCAATCTCTACGCATGCGCAAGCTATTCTCCTGTTTTCTTCTCCTCACGCGGAACTTGCATTGCTAGAGTTTGATAAAAAAAAATATATTGCGAAGTTTTAATACATACGTATCTTTTTGAATAAGATTCTTCTCCTCAATATTTTACTATCACTATAATCAACAATGAAAAACCTTCTGTTAGTCATTGCATTCTGGATTACAGTTGGTTCGAACTTTTTATCAACGCAGGGGGAAGGGAAATGACAAATGTTTGAAAAGTATACGAGAAAGTTTAGGGGAGGCCACTCCCGCTGGTTTTGCAACGATATCCCCACTTTCTTCTTTTAAGCCTCAACAGAAAGGTCAGTGATTAATTTAAGAATGCTGAAATTAAAATGAATGGGTATTAACAATGTTAATTACGATATTGTTTACCTGTGCCTGTCAGGAGCATTGCGCCCGAACTCGCCGGCGCGAATATTGAGCCCGACGGAGGTTTAACTTTAATAAAGAGCATAAGTGAAGCCTACAAAGAGAATTGTGAATTTGTTTTACACTCAAAACATTACAGAATTACATACACTATAGTTAGACACAAAATAGTAATAGATATTCATTGCTTAACCGAAAATATTGTTATTCGACCCCCTCCCCTCCTTTAATTCGGTTAGCCGGGGTTGTACTATACTATGGAGCATTAGGAAGGCGTTAGTGAAGATTTCGCGACTATTAATGAAATAGTTAATTTTTTATTAACTGAAAACTAACCTTCCAATGCGCATACGTAATTCAAGCTCTTCTACTGACGTGCCTACAAGGATAAACAGTATTAATAGCTTATGGAGTTTTAAAAAAATAGTTTGGTTCAATTAATATTTTCATTTTAATTTCTTTTAAATATTTCAGACGATAAAAGGATTTCGTGTATTATAATTCTTTATATAAAAGTATTTTTAACATTAAAAATATTAGACTTGAATGTATTTAGAAACCAAGCAACACCGGGTATATTAGGTAGTTTTAAATAAAGCTGCGCAAGATTTATGTTCCATAATATTGCCAGTCATTCTGAATCCAATTTCTGTTAAAGGTGTCTTTTTAGTTACTGTATACATGTTCTTTTGCGCTTTGCTCTTTGTACGTATGCACTCTCTTTCGTCATTGTTCATTTGCGTACTTTTCTATAAAAAGCACTCTTTTTATCTGGTAATTTGCTTTATCATTGCGCATTTGCGTGTTTTTTGGCAAAAAAAACCTTTGCAAATCTCCTAGTAACGTCTCCTAGTCTCCTAATAACGAACAAAATCTGTTTGTAACATTGCAAATTAAACTTATTATTCTACATCAGCCCTATTATTTCACATGACAGACAATTTCTTCTCTGAGATTAAAAGCGTTTACCTTATTTGCCTTTCCTAAATTACCTTTTTCTTAGTCTGGAAAATATCACTCCCTTGTTATTACCGTCCATTAGGTTCATCACCTCTTAGATATAGGGCCTGTATCACTGGAAATCGAATCATCTTCTTCTGAAAGCTTGTTCTTTGTTGTTGTTTTTTTAATTTTATTTATTCATTTATTTTTTGAGCGCGAGAATTACAGTTCACAGAACTACTAATAACTCAATAATCAATTTTGCTAGAATGCAGCGTTAGATTTTTTTTCAGTATCGATTAACTTGGATTAACCGTAACCGTCCGGACCAGGACTGTGACGGATAATCGAATAGACGGATAACCGCTATCTCTTAATCCATATGTACAGTCACGTGATTTCACTGCTGGTGTGGGACGAAAAAGTAAATTAAATCCTTTAAAAGTAAATAGTACATACATGTTTTATTTAATTTTACAAAACGATCGATATAAACTTCAATATAAGAGTAGTACAGAAATGTATTGTAATACTATAAAATTACCCTCCTTTTCACTTTTTAGACGATGACGTTTAATAGAAACTGACGGTTGATCGAAATTTTACTATAATAGTAATATTGCTAATTGTACTTTTCTTATCACCATTTTAAACTTCAACCTACCTGCGAACACATGGTTGTGTATTGTTCAATGGTGTACTTATTTCTTCAATTATTACGCAGACTTTGGTAACAATAACTTTAATGAACAACAATAACAACAGCTTAATTTCCAACCGAGATTGAATCTCAGTTCTCACCGGCATTATTAGGGCTGGCGACTCCCTTCCATGCGGTACGTAGTCTAACTAAAACTTTTAACACCCCCGAGTCCACAAGTGGGGGTTCAGAGGCCATCTGGTTTTATCACCGGGGGCATTTTTCCCCCTCTTACGCGTAAAACAAACACCTTTTTACTTTCTTGGGCTGCACAGCAGCGCCCTCTATTTTACGCTTTTCAATACACCTACCCGTACGCAACAACTTATAATTCTTGTATAAATATTTGATGCTACATAAAAATCCCTCTAAAACTACATAATATTCCCTCCGAGATAATTATTTTTTGTCATGTTTGCCATCTTGTAAGTTACTTTATTGTAACAGCAAATGTTAAACATCTTACATCAAACATGGAACTATCAGCCATATTGATCATTTCCTCCAATAAAATAGGAAACTCTCCCTTCAAGTTTTTTATACTCGTCCCAGACGAGGTGTTTGCCCAGTCTTTGCTGTGTAATGTTATATTTTTATACATGTAAGTAAAAACAGAAGCCATCATTGGAGAAGAGAATAATTTTGTTGCTCTTTGCGAAGACTTCTTGGGGGAAAAAGCTACCGGAGTATAAAGAAATACGTCTCCTGTCTTCTCAAATTATATAGGAATTGACGAGTAACTGAATGATGTATAAATTGAGGACGAGTTCTTTCAGACTGTTACTCAGTTTGCTTTCTGGTGCTTTGCTTTTGTTCATCGGAGCTGTAATGATGGATGGTCCGTTACAGTGAAGAGCTGAAATGTGTTTGAAGCCTCGGCTATGCTGTGCAAACGTTTACTTTTAATTAAAATGATTGTTCTGTAATTAAAGTAGTAGTTATAAAGTAGATTAAACGTTTGTGTATCTTTAATGCAGCTTTTACTTCGGGATTTGACATGATTTGGAATCAGGAATACGTTGTTCATTAACTTTGCAGGACTGTTGTATTCTCTTCCATTCTCTCAAAAGATGACTTTTTCTTTATTTATATACATGCTAGCTGATATGCCCGACGTAGCTCGGGATAAAAAATTATTTTCAAGTCCAAGTACTTACAACACTTTCAATTTACTAAAAGTGCTTTCCGCGGGAGCGTCTTTCGTTAATTTTCGTTAATGAACTGACCCTTTGAACCATCAGCGAAACACCCTTCCTCTTTTTCTCTCCTTAGCTTGAACCACCTAGCAAGAATCTCGTAGTCCTTCGTATTCCATTTTCCCCTCCCCATCACTGCTACGGCAACAGCAGAAACTCTTTCATATCTTGGAGTTTGACGTAGACTTACGTCTCTTCATAGTGGTCTAATGGTGTGTCGGGAAAGGAAAAAATTATGACGCTTTTCGTGATATTTTTAAACGTTTATAGCTCCGCAACCAAATAATAGAGAGAGTTTTAGTTTCATTTAGCAGATAAAGATTGACGTTGAAGATTGCAAAAATAATTTTAGAATTTGGAATTACGGTTTAGTCACAGTCGAGCTTCAAAGACTATCCAATTACATTTGGCAATTTATTCATCGATCTGACTTTCACGCGAAATATTACTCAACAATTGTTGAATTACGTCGAATTTCGTGATAAAGTTAAACGCTTATAGTTCCGCAACCAAACAACATAGAGAGTTGATTTTAGATTCAGGTAACAGAGAAAGGTAGACATTGAAAATTGCAAAATTAATTTTAGAATTTGTAATTATGGTTTAGACACAGTCGAGTTGCAAAATTGGTGAAAATCACGAAGAATTTTGATGCCGTCACAGCGACCGACGCGCGCGTACGCATCGGTTGTGAGCGGTATATTAACTGGATTTTAAAAGATCAATAATTAATTCATTTCAGATTAATTCATTCATTCAGATTAATTCTTTTAACAGAGAAAGGTCATAGAGTATAGGTCATAGGTCAAAGTCACATAGAGCTACTTTAGTCACAGTTGAGTAATCGATTAATTAACTGCCGTTAATTAATTATTATTAACAATTGTTGATTTAATTGAGCTGTTCTTTCCATCGATTTAATTGAGTTGATTTGGTTTTAGTTTCATTTAACTGAGAAAGGTCATAGAGCATAGGCCATAAGTCAAAGTCACATAGAGATACTTTAGTCACATAGAACAACTTTAGACACAGAAAGTCACAATTGAGTAAGGTAAGTAAGTCTATGCCCCTCAATCCCAGCGGCCGTTTCGCAGAGACAGCTTCCAGTCGATATTTTTTGCCATTATCCGGACAACAATTCTCTTATCTTTAGTGTTTTTGTCACTGGCCGGAAAAAACCGCATAGTGTTCTTTCTTTTTCTCCTTAGGCCCGCTCCCTCCGGTAGGAAGTGGGCTAAACAATCTTGAAGGAGTTTAAACACTCATTATGATCATTAAAAATTTATAAAATTAAATGAAGCATCGCGGAAAGAGAGTAATTAACATCATTGTGTTGTGGCGCAAATATATTGAAAGAGGTATATGCTATGAAATAAAAGCTAAATAAAATTTCTGCCTTTCTGTTAACATTCAAACAATATTTTTATCATAACTTTCACAATGGCAAAAATACCGGAATGAAGGATTTCATAAAACGATCAATGGTTTGAATTTAATTACAATAACAGAAAACATTGTTACAAATTGTGTATGAAATAAATTTGAAATGTTTGCTACTGCTCTTTAAGATGGTATGTAAATAATCTACGTACAATATATTTTTCTGAAATTATTGGCGAAAAACTGAGATAAAACGCCGAAAATTGGCTTAATTCTCTTTATTTATTTAATTATCTTAGGAAGTAATTTTTTTGAAAGTTTGAGAAAGTAGAATTAATCTAGAAACGGACCCCAAAATGACATGTGCAAATTTCATGTCAAGACATTTCACCGTTTAGGAGGGGTTCTTGCGACAGATAGACCGTTAGAACATCTTTTTCTTCCCATTCCTTTTTCGTCTTCCTACGATAGGAACCGGACTAACAGACACACTCATTAGGATCAGTTTAAAATTTGCGAAAATTAAACTAAACATCGAGAGAACAATTCACTAACGTCATTGGATCACTGTGTAACCGTATTAAAAGCTGTCAATGCTACGACAATCAGAAACCGGAAGTGAAAAGTCTACTTTGTTGTTTATGCTCAAAGAAAACAATATTTTCTTATATTAAGTTTAACACTGGGAAAAGCCCGCGCGCGAAACAGTAATTTGGCTTGAATTTATTTCTATAAGAATAAAAAGTATTGTTAGAAATTGCTTTAAAAATTTTTTTTAAAACCTTAATAACAATCAGAGAAAATACTTCATCGCAATGGAATTAATATCATTAATTTCTGCTCTTTAAAATGGCATAAAAATAATTGTTGTCTAATAATTACTTCAGAAGTTATTGGCAAAAAGCGTCTAAGCATTAAGCTTAACAGCGGCAAATTTTCGTTAATTAATTAAATATCTTAAGAACTAATTAACTCTGAAAGTTGAAAATAGAACCGTTGACCTAGAAATGTGTACTAGAATGTTGTGTGCAAATTTCATGTCGCTACGGTACACCGTTTAGGAAGAGTTCTTGTGACCGACAGACAGATACGTGTATTTTCTGCTTTATATTATAGATGAAACAGAGGATTTTTTTATAAGTATGTTTTTTTTTCTTTATGCACGCCCTGACCGTTTGACTTACAACGGTCAAATTTAGAACAGTAGTAGATTATCACAAAAGGGAGCTAACGCCGTAAAAATGTTTTAAAAATTCGGATTAGAATTTTATTTATTTAATTTTAAGTGGTAAATTCGGGGGGGTGCCTAATTTCTTGTTTTTTCTACATTATTATTCAAGTACGCGCAAGAAGAAAAGTTTCCGGTGTTTAATTTTCTTTTTCCAAACTTCTCCCATTTTCATTCAAACCGCACAGTTATAATGTGATGAAAAAGCTAGATTTGAAAGTTTTCAAAGGAGATTTAGATTTGTTGGGAAAAGATAGTGACACAATTTGGAAAAATAAGAAACGGAATAGAGCTGATATGAAAATATTTGGATCCCGCACAAAGTCGAAAAATGCAGCCGAGAAATTAGGCAATATTTCTTTTTTAATTTAGTTTATTAATGACACACAGGACTAGCACGACCTAAATAGACAAACACACAAGTACATTTAACATAAAAGAAAATTATACATTATAATTCTTATTATTTCGAGTCATGGCCACACAAAAATCCTATCAGACACTTCATTCTCAAAAACAACCAGCCACGCTACCGACTGACCGCCAACTGAACTTTTTTACGGAACAGTCTTGTGCCGCGCCATCTACCGCAGGCAACAGCAACTATAAAGTGCAATTCCTTACATCAGCAATGATTTGTTGACTGATTCGCAAATGGTTTAGCTGGCCGAGGACCTGTTTCAACTAGAGTTTATGATTTCCCGGCATTTTTTTCCTTCCCGGAAACTTCCGGAAATCCCGGGAACATAACAGTCATACCCGGGATCAAAATTTGAAAGAATCTAAAAATTTGTTATTTTTAATTGATATCAAAAATATTTAAACAAAATAATATTCATAAAAACCAAAATTTATACTCTTTTATACATTAAGCTTAAAAATACAAATAAAATGTATTAATTATTCCTTTTTAAAGTTTGATTCAAGAAAATATAAGAAATCTATGCTTTTATCATTCAGCCTAGTTCTTAGCTTTGTTATGAACAACCCGGCACTAGAAAATGCCCTCTCCTTTTCTGCTCTTATACTCCTTTCTATATTGAGCTTAAAAATACAAATAAAATTTATTAATTACTAGCTGTTATGCCCGGCCTTGCTCGGGATTAAAATACTTTCATGTCTAATATTTTTGATGTAAAAAACTACTTTTGTATAGAAAATTACAATACCCAAACTTATTTTATCGTCTGAAATGTCTTTTTAATTAAAATGAGAATATCAGTTGAACCAGACGATTTTTAAAAACCGCCAACAGCTAATTTTCTCCATAAGTTATTAGTATTTTTTGCATAGGTACTTCAAATTTTGTTCATAAATCTTGCAGTATAAGAAAGATTTGAGCGGATGTTTTGGACAATTATATAGTAAATTTTTCATTGAGAAAAAGCGTTAGAATAAATATAAATAAAAAATAATGAAATTCGTCTTCATTCAAATTCTTCTAATGTGATATAGCAACAGTTTTTATGTATTCTTGTCTTCACTAATAGAAAAAAGTGTTATAAATTGTAAATTTGATACACAATTTAATTTCTGAAAAATTATTAAAATGAGGGCAGCGAATTGAACGGAAATGAAAGTTGCGTCGTGAAAAGCTAATTTTTTAATTTTTATTATGCGTAAAAATAGTTTTTGTGGCATAATACATATTTTCGAAAAATATCACTGAAAATGCCAAAATCTTGCTTAATTTCCAATTAATTGAAATTTTAATAAGATTTCGGGCTTTTAAAAGTTGTCGGTTGACTCTCTTGTTATATAAAATATATTTATAAAAATATGCATTTATCGGTCTACTTTTCATGAATCACCAGCGTCAAAAGTTCCGAAAATTCAATTAACATGGGAAAGGCCATTTTTCAAAACCCTATAATTCTCGAAATTATCATCAGAACTCCATAAAAATTTTTGGAGAGGCTGATTTCATGTCGGGGAGTCGATTCAGCGAAAATATTTTATAGGCGTAATGGGAAAATTTCGAAATAGCTGTTAATTAACGCGGTTAATCAGTTTTTTGATGTGAACAAACCTGTCCTCTTGAGCCATTAACATCGACACTAGTTTTGTGAAGATCCGATTATAAACACCAAAGTTACAGAGGTGTCCCATTTTTTTTTTTTTTTGACGACTGTACAATGTACATGCAGGAGGGAAGACAATGTTTCCCTAATCGCGAACCAGCATACAGTACATATTTTTCAATTCATTCACTTGCACCGTTATGGTTTTATTTTTATTATTATTATTTATTTATTTGCTTTACTTTTTTAAATCATTTTCTTTTCTTTTACTGTTTGTGCATGTGAGTTTTGATTAATTTTT
>BGPR01000033.1:800616-839841 GCA_013235015.1 Araneus ventricosus | reverse complement strand
TTTCCAACTACTTCTAAGAAAGTAAAAAAGAAAAGCCTTATCAAATCCCTCCCAGATATATTTCTTTCTCAAGTGGCAACCAAAATAAAACTTGGCGTGTGATCGTGACACCTAGCGGTTGGCAGGAGCTCAGCTTCCTGTGTCCGCGGCTCCCACTGACAAGCATTGACTTCAGCAACTCTTTTGTCTTCGTGACAAAGGAGGGGGAAACGCAAACTGTCGGTAATCCAAAGGGATGTAATTCGATTTGAGGACGGGGGTGGGAAGGGTGTGCTCTTGTCACATTCCATTACGCTAACGTTTGCTCTTTTGCCACCGTAACACGATCGCAGCGATACTCGGCAGAACTGTCGACAGTACTCCTTATGATCTATCTGTAAGAGGAAGAATATCGATGGGGAAGTAAGAAGAAGAGGATACTTTTCCTCAGTTTTCTATTCGGTGGCTGCATATCATCTGCACTGTGGCTTTTGGACAGAATGTTTTTCTTATTGGATGTTCTTGTTTAATGTAGGGTGTAGGGGTTTGGTCTTGTTCATAAAGATGGTAGTGGACGTTTAAGTTATTTTCGATAAAGGAAAGCGAACCATTTGTAAAAAATGAATCATTGTTTTGCAAATTCTTTATGGAAAACGGGTTAAGTCAATAAATATAAACTAATTATTTTCCCACTGATCATCTTAACCTTTTAAAGGGGCATTTTTTTTCTAGTAGTGTTTTAGTAAAATGGCTTTGGGATTGAGATTCAATTAAAAAAAGAAATTCATTTAGCTTATTCGATGAACATTGATTTTTTTAAATTAATTTTTCTAATTAATAATTAATTATCAAGTCCAGGCACTTCAGCATGGTTTTAGAAAAGAAAATAGAACATCTAGGCTTTTGTTTCATCGAAAACAATTCACGAGAACTTATGCCAACCTAAAAAAATGCATTTAAAAATTAATGAATTTGGTGATAAGTATATTTACCACAGCCTTATAAAGGGTTAAAACATATTTTCGCTACGAATTGAGTCAATAATATCAAAATGCTGAGAACTTTAAAAAATTATGTATTTTTTAAACACAATTGTCGACAGTACACCTTATTATCAATCTGCAAGAGAAAGAATATAGATGGGGATGGAGAAGAGGATACTTTTCGTCAGTTCTCTATTCGGTGCCTGGCTTTTGAACAGAATATTTCTTTTGTTAATGGATGTTCTTGTTATGTTTAAGGCGTGGGGGTTTGTTCTTGTTTGTATAGATGGTAGTGGGCGTTTGAATTATTTTCGACAAAGGGAAACGGAACGTTGGTTAAAAATGCATCTTTGTTATGGAAATTCTTTATAGAAAACGGATTACATCAATAAAAATCAATTAATTTCTTTCCCAGCAATCTTCTTAAAACGTATGTTCACCACTAATTGGGCCGTTGATTGCGGAAAGCGCATGAGTCAGTAGTATTAAAATACTGGGGGGCTTTAAAAAAACGGATTTATTTTTTAAATCAATGATTAATTTTTTTTACCTGCTGGCTTTTATATGCTTATAATGTGTCTTTACTAGATTCTTGTCATTTCTTTACTCATTATATAAATAACCCTTTAGAATCTGAAAACAGAATGAACGCACATTTCAGAAACAGATTGACTCATGTTTTTTCTACAATCAATTATTTAATGGTTTTCAGCACCACTTTACCTACAATGATATGTCTGGATCCTGCATCGAGATCCAGAATTTTCGATATTTAAAAATGTAATCAAGGCAAATCCATATCGAATCGCCTCGGTCTGGAGCATTCTGCGTCCGATGTATCTGAGTGATGGCCGCTGCAATAGCTCGAGTGCTTAGGTTGGAGTCCTAGTATGCATTACCGGCCACGGCCCGACCCCTCCTGAAGGAGGCTCGCACTATCACCGGCAGAGGGCAAGACCAAGCCATTATTGTACCCACCAGGAAAGCGAGAAAACAATTACTCACACGGAGGCTTCTCATCCGCATACTCGCGGTGCCCTCAATCAAAGCAAAGTAGCAATTAATTTAAAAGACTAAACTAACTTGGTAACGATTTAGTATCTTAGATGTATTTTACGTTCTTACATGGATTGAAATGGCAATGAATGTCCCAAATAGGATATGCCATCTAATAAGGAAGTTGAATAAATTCGCAGGTCAAGATTATGCGTTTTATTACTATGTTGTTAGTTGCTGTTTAGTTTAGTTGTATCAATGCCCCATTTTTAAGCAATGGAGGATCTTCTTGGCGATCTGCTTGAAACACGTCTCATCATGAAAGAACTGAGAGTGTAGTCGGTCTTGTAACGTTAATCATAACTGACTGTCTGGCGTCAGAGACAGCGCCCTCTGAACCCTTTTAACGGCAGTTGAGATCAAGCGTCCCATGAATGCTCTTCTTTAACTTTGTTGTATTTCTGAAATTGTTTTGTGTAAACTGTCTGAGTGAAACGTAACCATTAAATAAATACAGCAAAACCTGTGCTAAACGGAATCTAAAGGGACTAGAAAAATTTTCCGTTTCATACAGGATTCCGTTAGATACAGGGCTCATTAGTATATGAGGATTTGCGAAGGGACCAAACATTTTTTCCGCTTAAGACAGGATTCCGTTTCTTACAGTATCCGTTTTAAAAAGGGTTTTACTCTAACAGTTACACTAATTTGGACTAATTACTTCTCTTAAACGACCCCCACAAGTGAGAAATTTGCAATAGGAAGTATTATCCGTTACAAATACCATCAGATTTTGTTTGAGTAATCTGGAAAGTTAACCTAACTAGGGTCAATACTTCCCATGCTTACCTTCACCAATGCGTTAAATTCTATTTCATTTGCTTTTTAATATTCATAGAAAAAGAGACATTTCCTAGGTTCTGAGTAAAGAGATAGGGAGGGGGAAATACACACTAGGTTCTAAGTAGGGAGAGTATCTTTCAATCTTTAATCATTCACACATTTTTGTACACTAATACCATCTCAAAACTTACCCGAAGAAGTCCCTTGCCTCTTAACCCTTTCGGCCGTAATGGGCATATAGGGGCTAGTGGGGCATAGGGGCACGTTGGGCCAGTCATGATATTTTCGAAACTTTCCGGTATTTAACGCTGTTATTCCAGAAAAGTGTGTATTGTCCCGTCTTTCCTTCCTCTACATCAGCGTCATTGAAGAAGCAGCGTTCATTACAGAACCAGCTAGAATTTTCTAATTTTTAGTAAGCTGAGTAAATTTCCTCATTTAATAAATAATCGTTTTTTTTCTTTGCTTATTAATTACAATTTCCATTTTTACAAATAATATACAGAAAGATAGTTCTTCGTTGTTACTTTAAGGCTTGTTTGTTTATCGAAATGCTTTAAGAATAAATCTCTACACTTATGAGAAACAAAAACGGCGATATGGGGCTAGTTGTGCCCTTTCGCATGGGGCACGTTATCCCGACGGGCCCACATGCCCATCGGCGCATGTTTAGAATGTTTGTTATAGAAATATCTCTGAATATGTGGAATGGGATTGCAGCAGATTTATTATGCAAGTTACTTGTTATGAAAAGCCATGCGGACTCAATTTTGATTATAATTACACAATACTATTTGACGATGACATAAAAGCCGTATCTCGGTTTCTATTAAGTAGAAATGCACCAAATTTGTATATAATACACATAATGTGGATAATAACACAATTATGTTACTTAAATTAACAAAATATAATAATTTAGAAGAATGTTTTGTGACAGCTGCTTTACACTAGTAGTGGGCCAACTTACCCCGCAGTCGGGGCAGGTTGGGGCAAGCGACTTGGTGTCAGTTTGAGGTTTTAAATTAATACTGATAGTTAATGTATTAAAATTTTATTATGGCGAATTTTTCCTGAAGGTACACTAATAGTGTCAGATAAAAAAAAAAAACCTTTGTGAAAAATTTTGAATTCCCTTTTTTTAAAAAATTCTTAGAAGAAAAAGTGCCCAAATAGCCCGATCTACCCTACGTCCCGGAGATTAGACTTCATTTTCTATTGGGAAATAACGTTTAGGGTAGACCGGAGCTAGTTGGGCCGATTTTTCTTCTAAGAATTTTAAAGAAATTAGAATTCAACATTTTAAATTTTTTTTTAATGCAAACACTATCAGTGTACCTTCAGGAAGAATTCACCATAATAACATTTGAAAATATTAATTATTAGTATTAATTTAAAAGCTGAAACTGATACCAAGTTGCGTGTCCCAACCTGCCCCGACTACGGGGTATGTTGGGCCACATCACGGGGTAAGTTGGGCCACATAACTTATTTAATGTTCTGGTAAGGTAGAATTGAAGAAACATAAAACAAAAACTTATCACATTTTACTTTTCATTTCCTGCGAATGATAACACAAGATAGCCTAAAGGAAAACCTCTTTCATACACCTTTCCTTGATGAAGCCATAAAATTATAAAATTGTAAAATTATGTGAAGCAAAAAAAACCAAGAAATTGAAACTACAAAATTAATAAGTTTTATGTTAAAAACAGAATTAAATTACTTCATCTTTACAATTTTCATCATTACAGTTAATGCAAACATAAAATACTGTTTCGCCTGTATTACTAAAACAGCAGCTTCCATTGCTTAAGAAGAAGCATTCCCTCTATCCGATTTTCTAATATAATGGCGAATCATCGTAGCAGGTAGCCCTACAAGAGAAACAAAGAAGCATGATGTGATTATCACAAGAAATTTTTGCATATTATTTTATTTAAGGCAGATAAATAATAATATTAATATAATAATAATATAAATAATAATAATTTAAATAACACAGTTGTGCTATTCTCCAAATTGTAGGTTATATATACAAATCTGAAGCATATTTACTCAACAAAAACCGAGATACAATTTTTAAATTCATCGTAAAATAATAACAGCGCATTCTGTTGTGCAATTATAATTGAGATGGAACTGCGAGACTTTAAACAGCATTATTCCATTGTTAGAGAACCTAAATTTCAGTAATTTTAAATTTCAAAGAGTCATTGTCGTTCTAATTTCAAATTTAATAGCTCTAAAATAGTGAAATAAATTTTTCTATCGATTAATATAAAATTTATCTCGCTGTGATCAATAGTTCCCGAGAAATTTTAAATTATATTAATCGTATATTTCAAATTAATTTCCGTTTTTAATAAAAAGTAGTAAATTACGTCAGTGGTATATCATGCGCGTGATATAGTTTGGATGCCACGATGCATCTAATTATTTGGTGCAATCGTGATGATATAATTGGATAATATTGTTTGCCAACGTTTAAATTTACACAAAGACATCTGAAGTACAAGTAAAATTGTTAAACAACGAAAAATACTTCACACGGAATGTTGTTCACCAAGAGGTTTTTTGAATAAAGAAATATGTAAATAATATGTAGATAAAAAATATTTCCTGTCATAATACATATGTTTATTTTATTTGTTTTCAATCAATGTTAAACATTTCTCTCGTATATATATATCTATTTAAACACGCCAGATTTGACGGGAAATCTCTCGAATGAAGAGACAATTTGCACCCGTCAAACCATGACGGGTGATTTTCTAGTTTACAATAAAAAGGATTATTCTTTACAAATAATATCGGATTAAGTAATTTGGAAAACTAGTCCCATGCAATTCTCGCTTAGTTTCACCAATGAGTTAAATTAGATGTATATTTTATTTCCATATTACTATTCATTAAAAAGAGGCATTTCCGCCTATACTAGCTTCTAGGTACATAGACGCATATTCATTCATACATTTTTCTATACTAGTGTCATCTCAGAACTATTCTATGCTTTCCTCTGAGAGTATCATCATTTGAAATTCTAATCAACTCCTCTTTTTCATTTGATCTTAATCTTTAATCTTTTTATTGTACCTGGAAATGTGATTATCATCTCAGATAACGACTGCTTTTCTTTTATTTTCTCAGAGTTATTTTCTTGCAGTACTGAGTCTTCTCGGATTGACAGTTGCGCAACTTTTAAATTATAGTACGCTGACCTTTACCTGTAGACCTTGTTCAGAAGTCTCGTTTTCAATGGAGTCAATTTTGTATGACGCATAGAAGATAGTATATTATCGTATCAGTTACAGATGATTTTATTTTTAGAAATCCGTATCATAATCCAAAGGAAGTCTCTATACTTAATTGAGCAGCTGTAAAATGTGGAAGACAGTTAATATCGATGATAACCGTAATGCGGTTGCTTTTAAATGCCTATATTTAACCTACTCGTAGGCGTGATTGATCTATTACCGATGTATTCTTACTTACTAAGCAGTATATTTCTTTAATGATGAAAATAATTTTTATAAAACAAATGAATGGTCTGCAATAGTTTCCCTTAATGAACCTGACTCCATTTCTCGAAACTTGAGAAATGGAGTCAGTTTACTCGATTTCACAGTCATATAGCAAATTTCACCATCTAACTGTATATTGTCAAGAACTGTAATATCGCGCTACTTTCTTTTCCTCCCGCAAAATCTGATCCCCGAAACTTAAATTGACATGATGCATTTGATGTGCATTACAAATAATGGGTAAGGTAAGTAAGGAAATAAGTAGGGGTAGTAATAGGAAAATTGGTATAATTACATATATTATTTTTGTTGTCAGGAATATTTTAAATCGTGTCGAGGAAGCGAACTCTTGGAGGAGTGGATGAGAGATGTCGTTTCAATGTAGGCTTTCCAAGAGTTACAAAATCCAACAATATCTTTGTACCGATTACTGAATATGACCATGACTATCAAATTTAACAAACCATCAATATTAAATTCTGATTACCAAACAAAAAAAATCTAGGTGATTGGATGCTGACATCAAATATTGTATAGAAAAAGTTACTGTAAATTGTAAATACGGTCACATAAATAAACTGTCTTATTTTTGTGTATATGTTACCGTTAAAGCGTATAATTCAATTATTTCATTGAATTACTAGGTATTCTGTTTGGTAATTCATGAAAAACCTAGTTGAATAACTAGGTATTTAACTTGGTAATTCATGAAATACCTAGTTGAATTAGGTCTTTAACTTGGTAATTCATGAAATACCAAGTTGAATTAGGTATTTAACTTGGTAATTCCTAAAATACCTAGCTATTTTATGAAATAACGGATTCCAAGCTTTTACTGTAGCATATACACTTCTCTGAGGGTTTAATTTCAACAACTCAATAAAAGACTAAATCAATAAGTTGGGGGATTAATATATGAAAGTTTTGCACCGTTTTACTGGTATTGTACGATTAAAGTATTTACGATATCGTATTATAATTTTGCTGCGCCAAACCATATTTAACAAAAGCTTCAGATCACTGAGAAAAGAAGAAATCACCAAATCAAAACTGACTTCCCTAAGTGCATGATTAATGGTTTAATTGTGTGACGTCTTACTAACTCAGAATGTACTTGGATATACAATTATTTTTTCTATAAATTAATCAATGCATCGCAAATTCGTCTTAAACTTTTCCGAAGACGTCGTGGTTTCGCTGTTCCAAAGTTCGAAATTCTTCCAAGAAACTTTTCTTCGCAGGTGCTAATTTGGTCCTTCCCTTAGTTCCCAAATGCAAATGAGGCTCAAAATCTTAAGCATTTGTTTTCTCCCAAGCTAAAAGAAAAAGACTGAACTTTAACATTTCGAAAGTGGCTCACTCGCTCGAGAGTAATTGTGAGACAAACTTGATAAATTGTGGGAGGAAAGGTTTTAAAATTATGCGTCGTACTCGTTAGTTTCTCGTTAAAAACAATTAATCAATAATTTATTGATTCATGTGTTCATTTCTGAAGTCCCTCGTGTTGAAGAATTGGCCTTGCGGGATTTTATCTGAAAAAAATTCTTAACAGAAACTTTTATACCCCGAAACCAATTTCGTAAAGAATTATTTATTTTCTTGAAATGCAGCAAAACTGTTAATTTCTGAAGACAGCTGTATGAATTAATTTGACTATAATTCTACGAAGAGCGACAAGGACGTACCAAGAGGGATGTCCTTGGTGCCAGTCTTGTATGTAGAGGGCGGCGCCAAGAACTGTAATTATTTTGCGTTTAATTCATATTTTTAAAACAAATATTCTGGGGAGAGGGCAGACTCTGGCCCAAGTTTCGTGTACCTTCTCTCCGCCAGTGAAATATAGAATATGATACAGAGCTTCAAACACAGGATCTTTTTAGCGAACTTTTCTACCAAGTAATCAAAATCCTACTAATTTGTTCTTTTCTTTATGAGTTCGAGCAGAAATGTTCAGCACAATAAATATTCAACGATTTTCTGTTCAATATGTGATCAGTGATGTAAAAAACCTGGGTATTTATTTGTAAGGGTAAATACCCAAAATGGGTATTTATTTTTCAGTTAACTCTATTCATATAAAATACATGTACTGGTGTGTAGATAAATACCCAGATAATTAATACTTTTAAAAATTAAAAAAAAACTAATTTAATCAATAAAAATTAAATTAATTAAATTTTAGGAAAACTAAAAAAATTAATCAGGAAATCAAATGCAATACTACATCATGCTTCTAACATAAAATTTAAATTAATTGATTTAAATTAAAATACCCTTTATAATTACAATGAGTAAATTGAATAATTATATATTTGCTGTTCTTAAAGAAAGAGTTATTTTAACTCAAAAAACCCTCTCTTTTAAACTAAATTTTAAAAAAAAGAAAATGTATTTGGTTTTAAAATTATAAAGAGCTGTTAATGGAAACTAAAATGAAAGATACATTTGTTCATAATTCTTTTTTGATTGGTCAGTCAAAGAACCAGTCATTTCTGATGAAAAGTTAGCAGATGTTTTGGTTCTAACAGTTTTAAAAATTATAGTCAATATGTTGAATAATAGTTATTGCTGAAACTGTTATATTATTTGAAGATGTGCTAGGCACTTTACTGCTAGGCGGGGTTCGTTTGGATCATCAGCATCAGTACTTAAAAGTTCTTGAAACTCCAAGTTTGACGTAGTTTCATAGTTGAAACTTGTTTAAAACTGTATTCATTTTCTATTGCATCCCTTTCAAAAACCTTTATTTTAATCCAACAGGATATTTGAAACTTATTTTTACGTGTTTTTCCAATTTGGTTACATTGGCAAGTTTGTACTCAACATTAAAATTGTACTTATGTTGTACGCTTTTATCCTTTTTAATATTAAAAAAGTTCTAAGCAAGAACTTTTTTCCATTTTTTTTTTCTTCTTTAAAGCATAAAATTTGCCATAATATTAACCCTTTGCTGACGAGCAGCCCACCCATTTGGATAGGCTAGTCGGTGTGGATCTAAAGCGGGGTTTACACGCGAACAGTAAAACCGACAGTAAGATTGTCGCTGTCAAGTTCGGACAGAGACTTGCCGTGGCCGGGTTAAAACATTTATGATTCTGCGCTTGCGTCATCCCTTACTGTCGGTTTTACTGTTCGCGTGTAAACCCCGCTTAAAACAAAACAAAATAAAGAAAAACCGAGTTCTACGACAACTTGCGAATGTGGCGCCATCTACCGCAACGGGTTAATACATGTGAAGTGATTCAATAACTCTTCATTAAATCAAAACAAGAATGGCTGACTTGTAGCACGGCATTCTGAGAAAATCAAGAATCAGAAATTTCACGGTTTTCAAAATTATTATTTTATTGTAAGTGTCATTTCTTCAAGCCAGAAAAAGTAAATTATCCACCGATCCCGTTTAAGTTCTGGAATATTTTATTCTGAATCCTGATAGCAATTTCTTAAAAAATTTGGTCAGAATTTTAGTTTAAAAATATAAGGCTTTATGTATTATGTATATAAATTTTTATGTGTTTCATTTTGAATAACCATTAGCAAATACTTTTTTTGCAAAGTACAAAGTTTTCGGATATTTATAAATTTATGTTTCATTTTGAATCACCATTCGCAAATGCGTTTTTTGCAAAATACCCATTTCTTTTTATTATTTATAAATTTTATATTTCGTTTTGAAACATACTTCACAAATACATTTTTTTTTCCAAAATACACAGTTTTTGGATATTTATAAATTTTATGTTTAATTTTGAATAATTCGTAAATATTTTTATTTACCAAATCCCAGTTTTAGGGTATTTATAAATTTTAAGTTTCATTTTGAATCACCATTCGTAAGTACTTTTTTTTTCCAAAACACCCAGTTTTGGGGTATTTATCCAGGCTTTGGGTAGATACCCAAAAATTATATACCTACCTATCGGGTATTTACCTACCCCACATCACTATATGTGATTCTGACTCTCTTTTATATATTCGTAATAACTTTTAATAAGTCTGCATTACACGTGTAATAATATTGAATTTTGTAAGATGGTTGAAAAGTTTGATAATTTACAAATTATATATATATTAGGGACCAAGCCAGTAGTTTTTATTATATTTTTAACAGTTCTGTACCTGATATTTTTAAAAACCAAAGAATCGATTTTCTTAATAGCGGAGTTTTTTAGCTTGTGACATCGAAAAAAAAATTCCCTCTTGATGTAAATTTAACGGCATCTTTTCTTTGACATATTCGTGATATAATTAAAAAAATTGATGAACGATGAGCTTTTTTACAGCTACATTTTGTGTTTGACAAAATGATCTCAACATTTTTTCAAAACTTTATTTCGCAAATACATTTTTTAACTAAGTTTTTTTCTTAAAGATTAAAATCACAAATTGAAAGAGCAGGAAATTTCAAACAAACAAAAAGTTTGAAAGTTTTTTTTTTATATGAAACCGGACTTAAATGAGCTAGAAGTTTTCGAAAGTCTGACGATTTTTTCAATTAACCGGAGTGCTGGCTGCAGCGCCGCAAGTACGAAGCACCCACACACGCCACAAAAACATTCCTAGTGCCCGTTTGAATAAAAAATATTTTTAAAAATCAATTAATTTCGATGAAACTTATTTCAAAATAAATCTCACATTCGATATACACAATGACGGAATTATGGAAGCAAAACATATTGTCTTCTTTTATGAAATTCTCGACTTCATCCGACATTTCGCTTGCCATTTTTAAATATTTTTTCGAATAATTTGAAGCTACAAGGCATAATTTTTGAAATAGTAATTTATAAGCTCCACAAGTTTAAAAATAACAAAAAAATGTTTTGCAAAGTATAGAGCTTCGAAACAACGTAATTTTTTTAAATAAATTAATTAATTTTGAATAATCGTTTTCCATTCGTAGGTTCTTTAACTGGAATATTGCAGCTTATAATAATCATAAAGTATTATTACACATATGCTTTTAAGGCTTAGAATGCTTACTATAAGATAGCAATGTTTAAACATAAGAATGCATAAGCTATATACAGGGTGTTTCAAAAACACCCTGTATATAGCTTAATATAGTATAGGCAAAATTGAAAGGGTAAGTCAGGTATACAGAAACAAGTCATTTTCGCGATGGAACTTGGGGTCGGAAATGCAAAGGGTATTCGTTGCAGTGGGCTGTTTGTCAGTGAAATAAAAGGATAGATTAAAATTCTGATAATTATTTTCAAAGTACGCTAATGGTTTCATTATTTTTCAGTATTAAAGGAGAAAATGGTTGAAAAATTAAAATAAATAAAGTACTAATAAAGGGAATTTTTTATTTGTGGAAGAGTTAAAATTACAAAAATAATAGCAGGTAACGATAAGAAGTAAGAATCCGGTGGGTGACTTCATCAGAGGCCATTCATCCATGCAGATTCAAAACTAGAATAGGTTTTCTGTAGAGGAAAAAACTTTAAGGTCTGAATTTAATATTAATTTCCTCTACGGCCTGAACCTATTCCGGAATATAATGGAAAGAAAAACATTTATCCACAAAGAATAAATTAAAAACAGTCTTTTAAACAAAGTATGAAAAGAAGTGCTCAAAATCTTACCTCTTATAAAAGTTGTGGAACAAAAGAAAGGACGCTGTTACAAAGTAAACATAGTAAATAGATGCGCGCACCTATATCCATCTAGTGAAGGATACACTAACTAAAATATTGAAAAAAAATTTTGTAGACTTTTCATAAAGATTTTTTTAATGTTTTTATTTTAAATATTTTTTAATTTTTTTAAATTTTTTTATGCATTTTTATAATTTTTATTTTCCTTTTTTTTGTTTTATTGTTTTAAAAATCAGAGAAGTTTGCAGGTGAGCCCTTAAAAATGTTAAGAAGGCGTGGAATAAGTACCAAAGCCATTTCCAGTACAATGGATAAATTGAGAGGCAAAAAAATTAATTAAAACTCGAGAGCTGAAAAATTAAATCTTCGAAATGTTTCTTTTGTCATGCAGCCTATTTGACACCTTGTAATAGACTTAAGCTACGATGATTCATTTAGTACACACATTCATGCAATTAAACTCCATCATATATGTGATTTTTTATGCAACACTCTATCCTGATCCAAAGTACATTTCGTGACGTGGTCAGTCTATGAAAATATCGTTTCTGCAAGAGATAAAATCATGTCAACTTTTCCATCCCCTTGTCCTTCAAGTTGGCTCTAATGAAGTCTGCGAGATTGTTATCATGTCTGGAGCACCATAAAAAATACATTCAAGTTTTTTATGTATTTTTTTGTGACCACGAAAACATGGCATTCAGATACTGTCTTTACGACCCTTGTCCATCCTATTTAGTTTTGAGTGTTTTCCATAATGTCGTCTTCAAAAAATGAAGCATTTGACCAACGTTACCTTAGAAACTGGAATGCCCGCATTTTATGTAGTCCAAATAATAAGACATATCTCTCATACTTTATTAACCTTGTTTTGGTGTGTTATTTTTTATATGCTGAGAGTGTGTTAATTACTGTAATAAACATCTGAGTGGGTAGAAATATAGTGTTCAGTTTATTTCCTTATACAGAAGCATAAAAGTATTTACGATTTGCAAGAGAATAAATGCGATTTGATTACTTTGTCAAGGAAACCTATCAAGTTAAATATCCCTATTGATTTTGTTGATAAAAGTCTAGTACAGAGTTTCCTGTCTGTTTCGTTTGCGCGACTGTTATGGTGATCTTTTAGCAGTGAAATATAACAATATAAAAAGAGCAATTTGAACTTGTCTTATTTATTATAAAAATAGTAAATTAATCCTCTGCACTCCGAAAGATAATAATTTGCATAATCATACACGTGTGAGTGTAGGGATTGATTTAGAGTTTTAGGAAGCTGAAAAATATTGTTATTAATTTGTTTCAATTCTTAAAATAAATCTGTATGTCTTTGCTATTATATGGTTTTTATAATAAGCGCTATCCAACAAGAATGAGTAAAAGATGCATCATTCATAATGTATTCATAAGTATGTATTAAAATCACATGCGCTGAAAGAATCCGACGACCTTCTGCTAGAATCTCTTACTGCAGGTAACCGATCGCATCAAAATCAAATAACGGATCTCGTCGAGTGTTGAAACCGACTCTCTCAATACGAAAGATCATCGACTGTATCGGCTAGTACCAACTGAATCAACCATTTGAATCTAAAGGGAAACAACTAGGGGGTCTATTCTGGTACCCCCGGTTGGGTTGGGAGACGTCACTTTTTCCGTTGTTAACGGCCTTGAAGTCGACGGGTAAAACTTTGTCTCCGTCATCTTTTGGTTGACCACTTTATGATGCTCATCATATTTACCTACTCTTGCCGTTCACACCAATTTCCGAAAAAAATTGTCCGTAAAGCTAAGTCCACATATGTCAGTGACTAAGAGAAAACATGTCCACCACAAAAAAATTTATTGCGTGTCCTATGGACGAGTTTTCTGGTTTGTTTACTTATATTAAAAAACTTGACTTTATCTGCTTGTATGTTGGACTTCGCTTTGAAGATCCATTGACTTAGCATTACACCGGAAACACCTGTTACAGGCATGCAGACAAACCAGAAACCTCGTCCATTATCTTGCGGAAGTCGAACCTCCAACATTTATTTATTGAATTTGCCCAGTAAGGAGAACTCCTGGTAATACGGGTCCAAACTTTCTGTATCATCCTCAATCTCACCGACATCTTAGTGCCAGTTCAGGTAACGTCCTCATCATCTGACCTTGGATCAAAATTACAAGGCCCATCCCAAAATAGCCCACGTGCGGCTTCAAAACGGGTCGTTAATATAACTAAACTAAACTAAACAGAACCAACCGGCAATACTTGGTTTTCCTTAAATCTTCTCTAGAAAAACAACCAACCACATATATTAGTCAGACTCGTATTTCAGGTGCTGCCTAGTGGACGCTCCAAGATCGCTTTCCACCCAAAAGAATGGCGCACCTCCCCTTTATCATGATTTCTTAGACCAGAGATTCCCAACCTGTGGTACGCACCACTTCGCGTACCCCCAGGGGGAACGCGAAATCAAAGTTGGTAATGGTGGAAACAAGAAAATATAAGATATTAAAAAAAGTCACAGAATTTTGTTTTCTCAAAATAATATGCTTGCTATTTAATTACTATACCACTTGAGTACCGTGCTCCTGCTTATCTACCATACGCATGGCGCAGTTTAGCCAAAAATGTGGCTCTTGCGCCATTAAACCTCAACCAACCAACAACCAACTATACCACTTGAAAAGTTTATTATTACAGAGTGTAATTTTTAGCCGTCCTTATAAGTTAATGCGAACTTATTACAATATTTATTCCTTTGTTTTGGCGTTGAACTAACACTATTGTAAAAATGCAATAAAGTGTGAAATGAAAAATAAGTCCTGCAAATGTTATTAATTCGAGTCTTTTGACCCTTAAGCTAACATAATCCCTTAACGTTATTGATAAAAACTGCTTTGCATAGACAGGTGGTTATTCTTCGTGATGGGATCTGACAAAAATTACGGAGTCGTCCACTCCTGTCGTCGTGGACGAGCACATAGGCAGTATGTGGTGGATGCCCGATGAAATCATACCACCCGAAAAGACCACAAACATACTCACAGGCCTGACGCCCGACGCAACTAGTGCGAAAAATCCAACCCGAAGGCATTGACTCCAGAGGCCTGACGCCCGACGCAACCAGTGCGAAAAATCCAACCCGAAGGCATTGCTTCCAGAGGCCCGTCATGTCGAAACAATCGTGAGCCGGTTATCATCATTCTCTGTCCTGGAGCCGTCGCGTTAGCTCGGAGCTGTGTCCACAGGACCAAGTCCAAGGACCTCCACCACGGGACCCCTTCTATGCCCCAGCAGGCCGGTCCTCCAGCGGGCAGAGCAATCCGCTCCTTGAAATCTAGCGTCCCTGAAAGACAACTTCTCTCTGGCAATCGAGAGGCTAGTCCCGGACAAGTCCGAAATTATGTTACACATCATCTTGCCTGAAACCACTTCCACCAAACTCTATCTTGGCTGTGGTTTCGCTAGATGGTGGGATATGACAGTAGGAATACGAGAAAACATAAAGATTAATGAAGGAGCACGCGAGGGATTAAAGTTTGGGAACCCCTGTCTTAGACCCATGGACCTCGGGTTCCTAACTTGTAGTTCGCGTTGGGGGTACGCGAAATCAAATTTGTTAATGGCGGAAACAAGAAAACACAAGGTATTAAAAAAGTTACAGAATTTCGTTTCTGCAAGTGATTACTTGCTATTTAATAACTATACCACTTGAATAGTTGATTATTACTAAGTGTAATTTTTAGCTATCCTAAGTTAAAACGAAATTATTACAAAACTGGTGTTGAATTAATACTATTGTAAAAATGGAATAAAATGTAAAATCACAAAATATCTTCTGCAAATGTTATTAATTCAAGTTATTTCACTCCCGAGTTAACCTAAGCCCTTAATATTATTAATAAAAAGTTTTTGCATAGACATATGATTGGAGGGGTTGGATATGATATTAGGGGGTACTCGAAAACAAAAATAATAATCAAGAGGTACGCGAGGGAAAATATGTTGGGATTCCCTGCTCTAGACCAGTCGTGCATAAATCGTGGGTCGTGACCCATTTGGGGATCGCGAGTAAATTTTTGTGGGTCGATAAATTCAAAGAAATTTATTTGAAAATGAAGTATTTAAGGTTTTTTTTCAAAAACCGTTGTTGTGATCCCTTTGGGGGTCGCGACAAAACTTTACACATATTGAGAGGTCGGAAATGAAAAACGTTTGCTCACCGCTGCTCTAGACTAAGTTGTTATTAGAACCTCCATGTATGTACAATAGACTTTAAAAGTTTATAAAAGAGCCACATTTTACCATAAATTCCTGGTATGGAATCGTACTTCGCAGTGTAAAAATTCCTGGTCTAATAAATTACTTAATGAGAAGACGTATAGTACTCTACTCAATTTTATCCGACGAAGCATAAAACTGTTTGCGATTTTCCACTGAGATTAAATCGAATTCTATTGCTTATATCTAGAGTTTCTGTTCCTATTGATTTTAGTTTATTAATTTTAGCGAAACAACAGTCTAATTTCATCCAACTTCGGAAGAATAATTTTGTTCTAAATTTAGTTTGCTTGATCGAGATCATGAAAGCGAGTAACGTTTACATCTTTCAACTTTTAAATACTTGTGGACTGATTATTGAATACATAATGAAACATTTCTCATCATTATATCTGTTAGTTTTATCGGAAAATTCGATGCGGATCAGATTGCTTGCGTTCAATTAAATCTTAAGATATTTTTGCTGCTATTACATTAAAACGGTATCAATCGATTTTGGATTGGAGACATTAGTTTAAAATACCACGAGACGCAATGTAAAAAGTAACGAGAACTTTATTATACAAATCAATGAAATTTCCTGATATTATAATAAAAATGCAAATTGGAAGTATTTGCATTTTTAGGGAAAATATTATATTTTCCCCAAATTGTTTGTAATAAGAAGCAAAAATTTGCATCTGTATGGAAATCAATTTGTAGTTCCGTAAGCATTAGGCTTTATACACGCAACATCTATACAGTACTGAGCGATTTATGGTATTATTGGAAAAAAAAATATTTTAAACTTATTTGTTGTTTAGATGAAAAAAAAAACTTAAGAAATTAAGTTTTCTCGTAAACATAAGCTTTGAATTTTTAATAAACCTCAGATTAAGAAGCGCGATCTGCATTGATAAATATTTAGTTTGCAACAAATGATGAAAAGTATAAGAAATGGAAATAATCTTGCTAGTGAAAACTCAACTATACAAAATAATCTGGATTTTGAAGCGAGAAATTTAAGATTCCTAAAGAAAATTTTCTCGAGGCTTAACTAAAACCGTGAGATATAAACATGTTGCAGAGAAAGATTAATTTGAGAGAGAAAAATAAATGTTAATTAGAAAAGTTTTATTAATTTTAAATAAATATTCGACCAAAGACGCAGCGCCTATTCAGAAATGGATTTTTGGTTGAAAAATGTAGCAGCATCTGTTCTTTTTCTTATACCTTTATTTTCCGGAACATGTAAATTTGCTATTTCAAGTGAAAAAAACTATCCGCTTTTTGTAATTAAAATTTCTAATTATGGATGCTTTGCTAAAGGGTTCCGCATTCAGTGTTTTTAATTCACCAAGGGATAGATAAATGAAAACTTCAGGAGCAGACTTCAGATGGAAAAATAATTTGAATTGTGTTAGATTTGTAATATTCAGCTTCGTGCTTTTAGATACAGCATCTTGATGTATCTATTTAAGGTGCCTTACCTGCTTTGATTATTTTATTTTAATCGTCATCTTAAACTGCGTTATATTCATTGTGATTTTGTTTGTTTTGTACTATCACTTTTCGTATATTTCTTACATTCGAGCTATTTTGTAGAACATCCGACCGCTAGATGGCGTTACGGCATCAATGTATAAAAATGAGAGTTCACTGGAAGAATTCACAAAGAGAACGCGAACGTTGTTGGTAGATGCTAAAAGCGGGTGGTATTCGCTTCATTTGAAATATTAAATTTGTGTTTGAAAGAAGTTGTAAATAAATATGTATTAGCTATTATATATGGAACCGGATTCGTTTCGAACTATGATACACACACATCTACTTCTGAAATACCAACTTCTTCATACATATTGTTCGCTCCTGAAATTTGTTGATAAATTGAAATTGTTTTCGGAATAAGAACGAATGTAAAATGGATTTTATACTTTTATACAATATTGGTGTATTGCAGAATTGTTTAAAGTAAAACAGAAATTGGCTTTAGTAAAATTCAAATCATGAGCCAAAAATATTGTTGGTGTAACTTCCGTTATGAAATTATTTACTACATTGTGCACATTCGTAGAATAATTTGAAAATCATTCTACTGTGAATTCGCCGATTAACCCCTTAACATACAATGACGTCTCTGACACGTGCATCAAATTACAGAATGAATTTTTGCTATTTATATCCGTATTTAAGTCAACGTAACAATTTTAAATAAGGAAATTACCTGGATACGTTTAAATGTCTCAAGAATCTTTTACCATCTTAAATAGATTGAAATAATAAAAAATATCCCAAATGGGTGATGGCATCTATTTAAGAGTTTAATAAAATCGTATGGCAAAATTAAATAGTAGGGTAGACCGGCTGGTTGGCCATAGGGGCACGTTGGCCCAGTCGCGATATTTTTAATACTTTTCGGTATTTAACGCTACCATTCCAGACAAGTGTGTATTATCCCGCCTTCTTCCACATCAGCGTCATTGAAGAAGTAGCGTTCATTCAAGAACCAGCCAGAATTTTCTAAATTTTGCTAAGCTGAGTAAATTTCCTCACTTATGAAGAATCGTTTTTTTTCTTTGCTTATAAACTATAATTTCAATTTTACAAATAATATTCAGAAAGATAATTCTTCATTGTTACTTTAGGGCCAGTTTGCTTATCGAAATCTTTCAGAATAAATCCCTACACTCATAAGAAACAAAAATGGCGATATGGGGCTGGTTGGGCCATTTCGCATGGGGCACGTTGCCCCGCGATGCTACGCAGGGTTTATCAGGATGCGCGTTATAGAAATATCTCTGAATATGCGGGATGGAATTGTAGCAGATTTATTATGGAAGATACTTGTTATGAAAAACCATGCGGCTCAAATTTGATTATAAATACACAATACTATTTGACGATGACCATAAAAGCTGTATCTCAGTTTCTACTTAATAGAAATGCACAACATTTGCATATAATACACATAATGTGGATAATGACACAATTACGTTACTTAAATTAATAAAATATAATAATATAGAAGAATATTTTATGATTGCCGCTTCATGTTGGTAGTGGCTCAACTTACCCCGCAGTCGGAGCAGGTTGGGCCAAGCGACTTGGTGTCAGTTTGAGGTTTTAAATTAATACTGATTGTTAATATATTCAAATTTTACTATGGCGAATTATTTCTGAATATTCACTAATAGTGTCAGCTTAAAATTTGTTAAAAAAATTTTTGAATTCCCTTTTCAAAAAATTCTTAGAAGAAAAAACGGCCCAAGTAGCCCCGCTCTACCCTAGCCATTAAATCAACGAACAGAATTATATCTTTCGATCGGCGTGTATTTAAACATTATCGCGAAGAATCATAGAGAAAGCATATTTTTTTATGTGATATTTTTATTTTTTACTGTGGATGGTAAATTCATTAAATCAGTAAAAAAACTCATAGGTTGAATAGAGTCGATGCCACAGTTTATTTTTGAAATTAATATCCAAAAATTTTCTTAGTATATTTTTAATACATTAATATAAATTTAAATGTCATATTAGTTAGGAATGAATGAAGATCTCCATTTTCCTCCAAGCATCCGCTTGACTGACAATTCGGATGCACTGTTCAGCAACGGATTCCGAGACTACCACTTTTGGACGATTTTACACCGGAAAGGGGTGTCAGGCATTGAGTCACATAAGCGCATTTCCGGAATTCTTTGTTAGATCACGCTCAGTAAAATGTAAATATCACCCTTCCATTCTTCACTTTCCCCCTATTTTGATGAAAATAACTCCGTCCAGCGCATGCGCAAAAGAGCGGAGTGTTTCCGAATCCGTTGCTAAAGGATACCGCTAGCTTGAAGCAGTTCAGACAGGTGTAAATATCAAAAACAATTTATTCAGACGCAGGGAGGTTTGAAACGTGGCGATTCATCGAAATCTCTAGGCCTAATTTTGGACGATATTACAATATTTTCTCTTTATTTACCTTCATTCATTTCGGATACGAGAAATAAAATGCTTCCGGTGGAATCCAAACACTGTATCCATTGGCTATCAACATTTACTCTCAGTTATTCCATGTATTATATCTACAATGTATTATCACCAGGTAAATATCCACTCTAGCGTGGGAAAAAATTAGTTCCTGTCGTCGTGCAAATCTCCCGCGTTCTTCAAGATCAGGGGAAAAGGTGTGGAAATCGATCGTCTTTAGACGAACAGTATGTCCGGAAAATGATCGAGTAAACATAGTTTAGGAATTTATGAGATCCTTCGGGTTTTTTTCCCTTGGCAGTTGTCCAAGTGGAAGCAAAAAAATGAAAGAGCGTTTCGCTCGGTATCCTGGATGGATAGTGGTAAAGTGCTCTGTGGAATTTCAGGTCACTGAAGTATGCTGGATGGATGTAAACACTTGCATTTGCTTTTTCTCTTCCGAGTTATTTTGGAGTAAGTTTTGCTGATGTTTTCCAAACGGCTTTTGTTGAAAGAAGTCTTGACAGAGATTTTCCCGTGATTTTTTTTTTTTTTTTTGCACCTGCTGAATATAATCTTGTGGTGTATTACGAAATGTTTGTTAATTCTTTTTCTACTTGAAAATATCAAAATTAACTAAAATTTGTTATGAAATATTGTTGTCTCGTCAAATAATTTTGAAGTGAATGATTGACTTGTTATGCATTTAATATATTGATGGTTACGCCCTTATATTCCACGCAACATTTATCAAAGTCAGAAAAGGAATTGTAGATATTAAATTTCTGTGATAATTTCCGTGTCTGTTATTGCATTATTTTAACACTTCTAGTGATTAAGCCAGAAAATTCAGTTTTTTATTATAAATTCGTAAGTGATCAAATTTATTGAAATCCAAACCAGGACGACGAATTTGTGTGAAGAATTCCGAAACTCATATATAGCGGTAAGAAGGTTTGCTGGTACTCGTTTAAGAAAAATTGCACCTATATGTGACCATTATGTCATTTAAGGCTATATCGACAGTAGCGTTCTATATGCATTTTCCGTCTACCAAGGCGCAATTCCACTCGCCAAGAGTTTGCAGCATGTGACGCATTGAGAGCCGGTAATCGTTGATGCCAGTAATCGTGTACTGTATTCAATCGGCTTAAAAATGTACACTATAGTGAAGGAAAATTGTCAGCAACGAAACTTCAAACCAATCGGATGTGACTTTGACGGTGACGTGGTTCGCCTTCCACGATGACCGAAATCCTATCTGACCGGTTGCCTCAATGCGTCGCGTACTATAAGCTTTTAACAAGTGGAATTGCGCCTTGGTAGACGAGAAATGCACACACAACGCTGTAGTCGGATATAGGCCTTTAGCAAACAAAGAGAGATCGCTGTCAGTCCATGGTCAACATTGCTTTGCAGTGAAATGAGGTAACGCGGTTTAGCATGTCGTCGTGAGGTGACACGTTTTACTATGACCAGGCAGCTTAGTAAGTTGTTGTCGTTCTGTGGTCTCTTTGCTTGTCTTTTCTAAAGATGTATGCAATAGATGACACGATGGTGTTCACAATGTTATAGAGAGCATGAAGATTGAACAGATCATCGTTGGATCAGGAGATCATTTTTTATGTGACAGTGAAATTTTTATGTGACAGAAATTCTGAACCCAACTGGCATAGAGAGAGAAGTGGGGGCCAGGTTTCTTCCCACTATCGTTAAAAAGAGAGACAGTTTCGACAACACTGGATTTCTCGTACTTTTGTTGCTTTCTGCAGAATGGAAGACCCGAGCTCCATGTTTTTGATGCACACCATGGAGCGTTAGGCTAGAAAGTAATCTTTCCCCATGTGCGCCTATTCCGAAGTGCCTTTAGACTAAACTTTCTTTATATGGATGATAATACCTGACCACATCGGAGTTTTGCTGTTATTGAGCTACTGGCAAGTGAAGATATCTTTTGTATAAATTGACCAACATGCGTTTTTGATTTAAATCCCATTCATCATATGTGGGATATTCTGCAAAGAAGGCTTTCTGCGCTCCGACATGCGTTGACAATTGCATAATAGCTTAAACAAATGCTGATAGAAGAATAGGCATGTCAAGAATCCACCCCCAAAATTTCGATAAACTTGTATTGGGTATGCGGTTCCAATGTCTAAATACTGTTGCTGTTAAGGGAGATTATTTCTATTATTGTGGTACATATTGTTACGGAAATCATTTGGTGGGTATACGATGAAAGCAGTCCACAAGCTGGATAATTGAAAATGACTATTTATTTAACGAATATTCGAGAAAACACGAAGCAAAGATAACACAAAAAGCACGGCACTTCCACAAATTAGCAACACAAGCAGACTGCGAATCACTAATAATAACAGTAACAGCACCAACAATAGCGCTCAGCGTTTAACAGCTGACCAACTAGCAAGGTGAACAAGACTCCAATGAGATTCTAAAGACATTCAAACACATCCTCGGTTCAGCGTTTCCGGGTATTTATACCCTTTTGCGATAGGATGTGACGTCACATACAGTCATCTAGAACAATATCTATATTTCCTATCCTTATGGAGATAGGACGATAATTCTGGTATTTTCGAGGACTTTCATTTTGTCGCCAAACTCGCCGAATGGTCGCTAAGTTTGTCGCCGAGGGCAGGGGATATTGGCTAGGCCTTCCCCCGGCATCTGATAAAACTTCTGTAAATGTCTCTTTCCAACCAGAATTGTGTTTGGGGACAACAAGATAGGCTACGTAAAAGTGGAGCGTATGGTAACATTAGGTATAACTAAAATAAAGATAAGAATAATTGAATACTTTCATTTCGAAAATTTATTGCTATTTTTTTATTTATTTATTGCTTTGTTTCGATCGAATATTATTCGTCCATATCATACCCAAGATTTCAAATGCTTCATTTAAGCTCAATTCGGGTTCGCTGTGACCTATTGGTAAGATCTCAGTTCTGGGGCTGGAGAGCTCCAGATTCGAAACACGATTCCCCTGAAGATCCGCCCTGTATGTGGGATCTTGTAAATGGTGTGGTGCTACACAACCCACCCCGACCCAGCCTACCCTACTGGGTTTAAGGTATTAAAGAGCCGGAGTGGAAGAGAACCAGCAGCAGCAAGAGCCACGCGGATTATTTAAAATTTTGTTTCAAATTTACACTCTACACCCTGTAACATGGGTGAAAATTAAATACATCTGAATATAGCTAGGTTTCTTATTACAAGAACTCACCCGGCCAAGGGGACAATAACAGCATATGGAGTGAAGATTATGTATTAATAGGAATTAACATGGCCGGGGAGAAACAAACACCGCAATAAATATATCTAGGTTTCTTATTGCAAGAACTCACCCGGCCAAGGGGACAATACCAATAACAGCATATGGAGTGAAGATTATGTACTAATAGAAATTAATATGGCCAGGGAGAAACAAACACCGCAATACATTCTTAATTTTAATTATGAATGGCGTTCTACCTACAAAATGCAATTTGTGAGATGTAGCGTAAATATAAATAAAAACACCCATCTTAAAATCACACTCAAGACAGACATAAAGAAAACAATATCGAACCAAAAAACCTAACAACATACACACGAACAAACTCTATACACCAAATGAATTGGTAAATAATTTTTTATTGATTTTTTTTCTTCCCATACCAGTTAATCCATATTGAACCACACAGCTACCGAATTAAAAGTTTAAAAATGTAAAACTCCATTACCAAGCATGCATCGGGTGTGTGGATCAAAGTTATATTATAAAAGCCAACAGAATCAACCACTCCCATTACAGAGAACCCGTCAATTCAAAGATATTCATTCCATCATGTACAATGCAAGCTGGTGTGGTGCTGACGTTTGGCGAGGGGAGTGCCTGCTCAGGTACCGTCCTCGTCATCTGACCTGCACGGTTCAAAATTACGAGTTCCGTCCGAAAATAGCACTGGTGTTGCTTCATAACTATAACTTAGCGTAACTAAATTAACCTCAATTCATAAATTAACCAACAATTAACAGTTCAATTCTTTCAGTTAGGAAATATCACTCTTAACAATCATAATTTTAAAAATTTAGTGTTTCTACATCATTCCGTAGATAATAATAAAAATTGAAAAGATAATGAATTTCGATGTCTACTGAAAAAATATAAATGAAATAGTGAATTTTGTTTCTGATCTTTGCCGTGAAACGAAACTCCCAAAATTCTGTAAATGTCTCGCAATAATTGCTTTAGTTGCAAAAATTTCTGAATATTCATCCAGACAGATATAAATTCTGGAGTGCGTAAGTGGTGTAATGATGTCTGGAAACTCTCTTTTATGCGTTTATGCTTCGTTTTCGTCTGACGAAACTGCACGAATGAGAAATTTGTTGTTGTCTGGCGTGTCAAATGATCACACGACCTCAGAGTAGATGTTGGTTATAAAAACCGTCAAAACTTTCCGTTTGTATTAAAATCAAAAACTATATTGCTGATCGTTAGATTTTGGAGAAATTTCCTTTCTTTCTTTACATCAACACCTAAAAGTTCAAGAAAAAAGACGCATATCATTATTTAACTTTTTGCACTGAAACGAGAATAGGAAAGCATCTTGAAATGAAAATTTGTATGGGTTCTCCTAGCTTCAAGGTTTTTAACCATCACGCGTGATCATTCTTATTCATTCAAAAGTTTTTGTTTCGATTCAAAAATCGTAAAATAAGAAATTAAATCACTCATTGAATAACGTGAAGTAATAGGAATTAAATTAAAACTATATTTTAGGTTGTTTCATTAAAAGGTTTCGTATAAGGTAGATTTTCGGACAGTTTTGGCTGAAAAATATCGAAAGGATCTGAAAGAAGCAAGAACTGTGAAAGTTGTGATAACGTGTGATATATTGTGATATATTTAAAATAAATTGGTAAAACTATCAGACAGTGTCCCAGCCCCAACCATTGGACCGATTTCGGAAATTTTTATTTTATATGTAAGCTTATGATGTTTAGATATGTCATCAAGGGTCGCCTGCCCTCCCAGCACCCTTCATTTTCGAGAGAAATAAAAAAAAACACTGTACGTACATTTTCTATGGGGAAAACAGTGACAGAGTCCCCCATCCACTGGGCCGATTTTGACAATTTTTATTCTATATGTAAGCTTATGATGTCTGGATATGTCATCGAGGGTCGCTTGCCCTCCCACCACCCTTCATTTTCGAGATAAATCGAAAAAACTCTGTACGTACATTTTCTATGGGGAAACCCTTGACAGAGTGCCCCATCCAGTGGGCCGATTTTGACAATTTTTATTTCATATGTAAGCTTATGATGTCTAGATATGTCATCAAGGTTCGGCTGCCACCCACCACCCTCCATTTTTGAGAGAAATCGCAAAATAAAGCTTTGGTAGAGTTCCTCGACCTCTACACCCGCCAATTCGTCAATTTATTTCGCGAGGTTGCAAGCATACCCATAAGCTATAAGTACGGGCGAACAGCTGGTCGCCAAAGACGACTAGTATTTTTCGAAACGGAATGGTCACTTTTGTTTGGTACAGGATTTTTGGCCCATAGATATAATGTTAAAATAATCCCTCGGAACGACCACACAAGCTCCTCTGAGCAACCGGATTGGTCGTCCGTTCTACTTCAACGTTTCTCCTTTATGTATGGACCTTTTATTAAGAAAAAAGGGAGGAAAGAAAGAAGAAAAAATCGCACACTCAGAAAACACAACCAGGAATCAGATAGAAACTAATCTTTCCGTTCCCAATGTGAAGAGAAAAGTGAGCTTCATCCTCTACCGCGTTCACAAGTTCATTTCTGCATTTCAGGCGCTGATTCAGACTCGGACAAAAAAGCTACTGGAATGGATTGCGATCACCAGAAAACGAAAATTTCGGGTCAAGAGACTTAAGGAAAAATAGATGATTTCATTACGTATTCCTCAACGGAACGATTAGGGTTCATTTTTCCAATTAAAAAATTTAAAGAAGTTATTTTCTGAAAATCTGAAAAGATCCAGGAAAACACATATTTTCTCTTTTTTTTCGGAAAAAAATCGAATAAAGTAGGGTAGACAGGGGCTATTTGGCCAGAGGGGCACGTTAGCCAGTCGCAATATTTTTAATACTTTTCTGTATTTAACTCTGCCATTCCAGACAAGTGTGTACTATCCCGCCTTCCTTCTTCCACATCAGCGTCATTGAAGAAGTAGCGTTCATTCAAGAACCAGCCACAATTGGACAATTTTTACTAAGCTGAGTAAATTTCCTCACTTGTGAATAATCGTTTTTTCCTTTGCTTATAAATTGTAATTTCCATTTTTACAAATAATATTTAGAAAGATAATTCTTCATTGTTACTTTAGGGCATGTTTGCTTATCGAAATGTTTCAGAATAATTTTGCATGGGGCACGTTGGCCCGCGCTGCTACACAGGGTTTATCAGGATGAGTATTATAAAAATATCTCTGAATATGTGGGATGGAATTATACCAGATTTATTATGCAAGATACTTGTTATGAAAAATCATGCGGACTCAATTTTGATTATAAATACACAATACCATTTGACGATGACCATAAAAGCTGTATCTCAGTTTCTATTGAGTAGAAATGCACAACATTTGTATATAATACACATAATGTGGATAATAACCCAACTATATTAATTAAATTAATAAAGTATAATAATATAGAAGAATATATTGTGATTGTCGCTTCATGTTATTAGTGGCTCAACTTACCCCGCAGTCGGGGCAGGTTGGGCCAAGAAACTTGGTGTCAGTTTAAGGTTTTAAATTAATACTCATAGTTAATATATTCAAATTTTACTATGGCAAATTATTTTTGAAGGTTCACTAATAGTGAAAGTTTAAAAACTTTTTAAAAATTTTGAATTCCCTGTTCATAAAAATTCTTAGAAGAAAAAAGGGCCCAACTAGCCCCGGTTTACCCTACTTTATTCTTTGGATGATTCTTAAAATTCGCTTTATCGTAAATAAAGAATTAGGGTTTGTTTAAAAATATATTTTGTACTTCACAACATGAAACCTCTATACAGCAGCCAATTTTCCTTGGATTGGAGGTTGTAAGTAAAGAGGTTTCACTGTATCGCGTAACATGGCGATAATTTTTCTGGGTTGAAATCGAATAAAATGCTTTTTTTTAAGTTAATTCTTAAAATTCGCTTCATCAGAAATAAAGAATTAAGGCTTGTGTTTTAAAATATATTTTGTACTTCCCAACATGAAACCTCTATAGAGCAGCCAATTTTTCTTGGATTGTAGGGTGACCGCTGTAAAGAGGTTTCACTGTATCGCGTAACATCCAATTTTAAACTCTAATCCCAAAAAAAGAGAAGAGACGACATATCTCTCTGAACTTCTCAAAAGTTTCACCTTAACTTTCTTCCTTTATCATGAATAATGTATGGCGTGAAAGCTCAGTTTAAAGTTCAGGACACGAGCTCTTTCTTTAAAAGCTGCCATGTAAGAGAAATCTGATGTATAAATAATTAAAAGCAAACGCTCTTGCAGTTTTTTGATGAATGATGGATAAATGAATAAAAATGTTTCTGAAGTGTAAGGAGAAGTTTAATATCAGGAAGCATTTAACATCATACGTGAGAGAGATTTTTTCAACCACTTTTGAATTGAATGTTTCTGAGATAGGTTCTGAAGATAACTGAGAACTTTTGCTCATTTCTTATATTTTTTATTAAATGTGACCACAGCTTTTACTTTTTGTATGAAAACAGTTAATAAAAATAATTTGGGGATGCTTTAAATATTAGCTGTGCTCTGAAATTATTATGATTACGTAGAGAAAGCATTGCTATTTCATTCAAAACTATCAGTTACTGCGTTTTCCATTACATATGGATAACCTTATGTGACGTGGAAGTTTGGAACGGGGGGGAACCCACTCAGGCAGGTGTCATATTTATTATCTGACCAAGGTTCAAAGACGTTCTTATGTCAATCCAAACTAGTCCTAGTTTAGCTTCAAAACGGCGCGTCACATATAAACAATGAAATACTAATAGAACTATACCAGAAAATTCTTGGAAAATAAAATTTCCAAGTACAGTGGTACCTCCGAAAAGCGAACAGTCACGGGACCAAAAGTTTTGTCCGTTTTTAGGAGGTGTCCGCTATTGGGGAGGACAAACTTTTTATAAAAAGTTTTTTCACTTCTGTTTGATATATGAAACATATATTTTTATCTTGCTTGTTAGAATAATTTTAAAATGTTTGCCAAAATAATTGAAAGGTTTTCAAAAATACCTGTCCGCTATCCAGAGGGAATAACATGGATTGTCCTATATAGAAGGACTGGGACTCGTAAAAATGTCCGTTAATTAGAGGTGTCCGCTATTCGGGAGTGTCCGTTAAGGGAGGTACCACTGTATTTTTTGGTGCACAAAGATTTCAAAAATTGAATGGACATTCAAGTAAAAACAAAAAGGGTCGTTATTATATTTTGATTAAAATACAAAAGGATTTCGGGCACTCAAGAACAAATAATAATTTAGATTAACAATTGGGCAATGTTTCTGCTTTCATCTCAAATCAGGAGATATACTAACATATCTTGTTTTACATATAAAAATCCTCAAAATATAAGAAATCAAAATTAATTAGAGGGGTGGCCGCTTGGATAGATTTTACTGTTGTAGAATATTGTTACAAAATCTTCCAATGGGTGTATGGTGTGAACAGTCCAACACGCAGGATAATGGAGAATGAAGGTTTATTTACAAATATGCAGGAAAACGCGTAGCACAGGTACAGGAAACAATAGTTCTTGCACAGATTACCAATGTAAACAGACAACAATTCACAGGTAATAACAGTTTAGGACTTTGTTATCTAACAACACAAACAGTCAGCAAATAACTAATAACTAGTAGACAATAACTGCACTTTCAATAGCGCTCAGCTCACCAGCTTTCTAGCTCGCACTGCGGGTAGAACTCCAAAGGCGTTCGCGCTCCAAGGCGATCAAGACACCCTCCGTCGTCCAAGCGCTTTCCTTATATAGTTTTCCCGGCAGGCCGTGACGTCACATGGAATGATCTAGCACATTCATGGCGTATCTTCTCTCCTAATAGAGATATCGAGAAGATTCCAGCACCTTTGAGATCCCATATTTCGTCGCCAGAGTCTCCAAATTTGTCGCCAAGGTCAGTTAACCAGACGTGGCTGCGCTAGTCATCCCATGCTTATCTCTGTAAAACTCTCTTCCCAACCATAAGACTCACATTGCTGGGAAGCGACTTTCCATGTCTGTAACAATATACAAGCGTCAGGTTCTTCATATAATAGAAATGATATTTGTAGTACAAAATCGTGTAAATTTATGAAAACATCATTCGTTCAGCTGTTTATTACGTATGTGGAAAGAGATATTATTTCAAAAATATTTTGTGTCTTTGATTAGGCCGTCATTTTAGAATTTAACAAATCTAATCTTTGCTTTTATCTTGTTAACGAAACACTGAACTGCAATCGATGATTTTATTCTATTTGATATTCTTTATTACAGCTTGAATGCAACAAGAATTAAGCTACATAGTTTATCTTTAAAATTCACATCTTCAGTATTATTACATCGCTAGTGATCCTTTGCCCATTTCAAGGTGTCTGCCCCCCCCCCGAGGGGGTGGGAGGGGAAATTTAGGGGGGGGAAAAGACATAACCATGACACGAGATCCTCTGCCAAAAAACTCGTATCTTGCCGTCAATTCTTGTCCCCTTCTTTAATTAAGCGTAGTCAATTCTTTATTTCTAATCAAACCATGCTGAATTAAGTCTCTTAAATAGATTACGACTGATTTAAAATTTGTGTCAGTGGCGTATTGATAGCTGAGCGAGGGGATGCCTCGAACGTCACTGTTTGGGGGCACCACGGAGAAAACATGTTTTGATTGTTTTAAGTTTTAAAACCAGAAGACGACAAATGAAACCATGAAGGAGTCCAAAAATTAATGGTAAGCTCTGGTACCTTTTACCGTCCCACACGCCAATAATTTAACGTGCCTGCTATTTTGTTAATTATTGTGATTAAATGTTGTAAAGTATTGTTACGAAAATCGTCCGATAGGTGTACGGTAAAAGCACTCCAACAAGTTGGATAATTGAAAATGACACTTTATTTAACGAATATTCCAGAAACTCGAAGCACGGGTAGCACGAAAAGAACAGGAAAAACAGCACTTGTGCAAATGAACAAGCAGGCAAAAAATCCCTGATAATAACAGGAACAGCACTAGCAATACCTTTCAGCATCTAACAGCTGACCAATTCACACCGTGAGCAGATTCCAAAGAGATTATTGACTCATCGTTCGCTCGGTATTTATGCCTTTTCTGACAGGATATGACGTCTCATAGAAATCTCTCGAAGATACTCCGTAACTCTGTTCCTAGATAGGACCAAAATTCAGGCATATTCGAGAACCTGTATTTTGTCGCAATGTCAGGGGGCATAAGCTTGACCTTCCCCGATCCCTGGTAGGAACCTCTGTAAATCTCTGTTCCCTACCATAAGACTAATATGGCAAGAAAGCGACATTGCAGTTTTGAAACAATATCTGAAATGAGAATTACGATGAAAAATTCTCTGATTTTTTTAAGTGTTACTAAATTTGTTTGCGTTGATTTATGAGCACGATATCCCTCTTAGACCATATATTGTAAGTTATGTGCTTTGGTTATGTGATTGTTTAAGCAGGAAGTCATTGCTTCACCATGATATATTCCGTGGCAAGTTTTATGATTAAATCTCTAAATTAATATTTGTCTATTTAGGCTTCACTTCATAAAATTGAGATATATGGTGAATCAGTATCACTTACTAGATTTGCTCAATTTAAATGAAAACTGTTTGATTGTAATATTTGAGGTATTATAAAACTAGTTTCAAGATTGCGACTTTGTGGTGTAGAATATTTGAAGACAAGATAATACTCTGAACCCCCCTTTACACTCACACACAGAATTTAACCTTTTCTATCCCCTTGCTTAGACCTAGGTTTTTATCCACATTATATAAACCTGATTTTCTTAAACTGTGACTCGCCAACCCAAGATTTGATATTTAGAACAAATTTAGTCTCCCCTAAAATTTTTGCGTCGTCTTCTTTCTTAGTCGGACCTACACAAGTCACTGCTGCTTTATACGAAATTCTTACATCTTTTCATAAATCTTATCCTATTAAGTATCTGTCCTTTTATAACTACCGTTTTGTGCTTTTCCCCTCTTGTTTTACCACCAAGAAGTCCTACTTTCCGCATACACTTATTGCTCCAACTTGTACCAGAAAACGTACGCGTACCACCAGTTAGGAAACTCTGATCACCCCCGACAATGCATGGAAAAAAATTACTGATTAACTCTTAATTTGATAAAAAAAAATTGATTACAAGATTATATAATAATAAATTCTGAAGTATTTTTAGACTAAAAAGTACAAAATAATAGAAATTAGAAAGTTTCTATAAACGCGCTTTTATTAGTGTATTAAAAAGTAGAATTTTTTTTATCAAATATCTGGTTAGACAAAAACATAAACGCGTGAGGCGCTGAACTCTATACAATAAGCAAATTAAATTGAATACCGAAAGAGAAGAAATGAATATTGAAAGAATTAAAATGAACATCGTAAGAAAGAAAATGTCAAGATATTCATTTAAGATTAAAATTATACCATGAATGTTATTAAAATTCCAAATTGCTTTGGATATTTCTTATCAGCATTCCAAGCTTTTGTGATTTTTGTTTTGACGTTCATATATTTGATAAAATATTTTTTTAGTATACTTATTGTTTAGTATTATGAACTTAACACGCATTGCCAAGGGCGAAATTGTCCACCCCTCCTAGTTCAAATCAATAATCTTCGGGGTAAAACACCTGGATGAACGCTATGATTCTATCTTGAGTCGATTGGATACCTTTGTGTGTGAGATTCGAGCTCTTGCCGTCTCAATAAATAATCTTCGGAGTAAACCCCCTGGATGAACGCTATGATCCTATTTTGTGTTGGATGGATACCTTTGTGTGTGTGATATTCGAGCTCTTGCCGTCTCAATAAATGCGTTATTATAATACAGTCTGCTTTTCTTGTTTCTTGTGCTATCGATAAACACTTATAAAAGCGTATTTTTAAAACCCTTCTTTTATTTCTGTGTGTTCATTCAAAATGCAATTCATCCTGAGCTTGTTATACAGAAGCATCAAGTTACCAGAATTTTAAGTTAGTCAATTATTATTTAAGTGTAGTCAAAAATTAAGTCGGCCGTGACCATTATGATTGAAAATGTAAATCAAGTGGAATACTTAAATACTTCAAATGTCCCAAGTGTTCTTGAAACTGGATCAAAACAACTTATTTCCAAAAATCATTCACCATTGTAATTAGAGAGCAGAGAAAATTTAAACTGCAAGCAGTTAACAAGGAAATATAAAGAGCCTTAAAAAATTATCCAATCTTATCAAATCGAGAACCATTAAGACTGGGCACAGCAATCAAGAACTCCTCTTAAGAAAAACCAAATAAACTCGCCATCACATCTTAACAAGATCTCCTCACCATTCACTTTCGCGGTCGCTTCCAAATGTCATAATTCCCTGTAACTACATCAAAACATCTTTTATTCACTGACTGAATGAATGAATATTCGTTTCGCGCTGATTGTTTGCCGCCCTTGGCATATTCCTTCGTGCGACGTCACTGGCCGATTTTGTTGATGACGGAAAGGGTTGCCTCATCTTGGAGAACGCCGCCGGACCCCACCCCCACACCAGGATGTCACGTGACATCAACAATGTCCGCCTTTCAGCAGCGAGAGCGAGGGCTGGTTGGCCCACTGCCAGTGCCGAGTGCGGAAGGACTTCTTGCAGGTTACCCATGCGGAAAGAATAAGGCGCTCCGGTGGTTGTGTGTGTGGGGGGGAGTTCCTTCCTCTTCTTCTCTTTCTTCATTTGTTTGGACGCTATGCGGATGTATAGACACACCCACGGATTTCGTGGGACGAGTTTTGCATATGGATCTAATTTTTTAAGTAGAGTCTAGGTACTTTTTTATGTATCTGGGCCAATAGTTTGTTGCGGAGGCTGCCATCAGTGGCGAATCCGGGGGGGGCTATGGGGCTGCAGCCTCCCCCAGAGTTAGACCAGAATTCTTTATTTTATTTAAAATCTCTACAGCTGTTTTTTTTCTTAATCTCCCTTGAAAAAAAGTGACAACATTTCTTCCTGGCTTTTGACAGGCTCGAAAGTTTTCCCACTTTTGTAGTCATTCCGCTCGCATTTGTAGCGGTGACACGATCGAAAACATGTTTTTGCTAGTTATTTCATTGTGTTTTTTATTAAATTTTCGAAAGTATTGTAGTGTTCTTAATGATTCTTATTGTCAGGTGAGTAAAGTCGGTAAAGTTAAAGTGTTTTGGTTTACATAAGTCATAAGATGTAACATTCGTCGCGACGATACAAAATTTTTATGACCTCAGCCCCCCCCCCCCTCCCGACCCAAATCCTGGATTCGCCACTATCATTTGGACATAATTGGTTACAGGAAAGAGATTCAAAATCCATAATCAGTTTTTTTTGTACTATACTACGAAGCTCAACACAAAACATATTGTGTAAGTTTGCACGAATGTTAACGGGACAACACGTCCACTGGCTACCCTTTCAAGTTTGATTTTCTCTTTATGTTAAAAATGGCATTATTAGCATGGAAATTATTATTCTTGCAGGGGAGGGCAAAGTGGTTCAGATATCTCGGACGCCAATCTTGAGGCGGTACTACGATAATATAAGAGAGTATTTATTTCACCTTTTAAACACAGGTTTGACGAATCTAGTAATAAAAATATACCTTAGTACCATTCATCCTTAATTATGTCAGTGATTTTCCTTGAATTTGTCGTTTCCACTATATTTAACAAATTAATAATAATTTACAATACCGATGTTATTTTTGAAAACTTCGATTGGGGTATATACGATCCTGTAGATTTTTGTTTGAAACATAGTGTTGCAAAAGGTCTCTCTGTAGTGTATGATGTAAACAGTCCAACACGCCGGATAATGGAGAATGAAGGTTTATTTACAAATATGCAGGAAAACACGTAGCACAGGTACAGTAAACAGTAGTCCTTGCACAGATTACCAATGTAAATAGACAACAATTCACAGGTAAAGACAGTTCAGCACTTTGATATCTAACAACACAAACAGTCAGCAAATAACTAGTAACGACAATAACAGCTCTGCTCACCAGCTGATTAGCTCACACAGCGGATAGAACTCCGAAGACGTTCACGCTTCAAAGCGAAGTAACCAGTCGATCAAAGACGCTCTTCTGAACTAGATGCCGTCCTTAAATATTCTCTCCGACAGGCCGTGACGTCACATGGTGTTTTCTCGCGTATTCCCTTTCCTAGTAGAAATATCGAGAAAAGGGTTGCATTTTCGGGAATCATCTATTTGTCGCCAAATCGCCAAAATGGTCGCCAAGGTCATGCGTGCCATAAGAGTCGCTGATGTCACTCCATGCTTAACCTAGTAAAACTCTCTTCCCAACCATAAGACTTGCATTTCTGGGAAGTGACTTTCCATGATTGTAACAATAGGTACACGAAAAATGACAATTTCTCCGTTTAAAAAGAGTCCACAGTCCTAAACTATTATGAAGTTATTTCCAACTTCTAAACTCTTTAATCTGTATTTTTTTTCATACTTCTAGTTTATCCGTTTTAAGTTACTTTCAGAGACAACATATTGTTCACACCCGTCTGAAAATAACTGTCGCAATAAAATGTGCGATTATTTAAACTGAAATTAATCTCTGCACAGGATACATATTAAGAAGGTTTTCAGATATCAGTGTTGTGCTTTAATCGCTTAACTGTTTTGTTTTTCTACTGTTTAATTAGAAGGCATCTTTTCTTTGGGAAATGTTGTGCCATTTTGTTTCAGTTGAGATACCTTGAAAAATTTTAGATGTTTATGAATGTCACGTAATTTTTGTTTCGAAATCCAGCATTTGTGAATGACTTTATTTTATTTAACCAGCTGCGTAGCCCGGCGTTGCACGGGCTATCTTGAATAATGCGTCCTTCCCTAGCTGAAAAAAAATAGTGGGGTTACGTGACACATGCCCAACATCAGAAGCAATTATATAAATGGAAAATTAAACAAATGTAGCTACCATTTATTCGAAATGAAGTATATACGCATGAAGCAAGATGCACTGCATACATGAAATCTCAAAGTAAAAGCCCACGGAATCAACATTTTTAGTAAAAACCCTATTTGAGCGATTTAATTTTCCCTGTTTCTTTGTATCAATTACCAAAACCCGCAAACAACGCCTCAATAATTATGCTCTTGAAAAAGCAACATACAACATTCTATGCGCGCATTGCTGGGGCTTGAGTTATTCCTTGGCGATGAGGGTCTTGTGACCGCTGCTTAACTTAAATAATTACTTTGTGGATCCATGAAGTTTAAAATTTTTTAAGGGTGAAATTTTAAAGTATTATAGTTTCCAAATTTCACACACCGATAAGAAACCACGATAAATTTTAATTAAAAAAATGTAAGAATGAGATCGCATAAATGAAGCCTCAAAAAAAAGATTATTAGACGAAAAACGCAAAAAAATTATAAATCCGCAATTTTGGAGGAAATTTTTTAAATATTCGGTCCAAATACGGGTAATTTAGCCAGACACACGGAATAAAAGTTTCATGCAATTATATCTAGAAATAGCAGAGTTATTAAATATTTAAGTCGAATTTCGAGTAATTTTTGAAAAATCGTAAGAAAATAAGTTTCTGGAATCCGATTTTTTAAACTACTAGGTCAAAGAACACAGAGCGTGCACTTTCTCAAAAACCTTAACTCGATCGAACACGATGATGAGAAAGAGATGCAGGGCGTTTCAAACATTCCGTCCGCGAAAACGCGTCGAAATCGACTTATTTAAAAAAATACAAAACAATCGTTATTTCGTAAAAAATTATACCTTGTCCTGGCGAAATTAATGGTCTAGCTGATTCCGGAATTATTTTTTTTTGTCTGACTTTAGTACAGAGGGAGGAACTAATTATAATTTCGGAATGTAAATGGTCAAAATGGATTCCTTTGATCACTTCCCATCTTTTGGTACTTTCGGTGCGATCTGCGTTTCGTTACAAGATAGCCTCACCTACAATACATACATTTGCTTACACTCGAATTTTAGTATTGTAGATTAGTTCAAAACTACGATAATTCGATGCATGAGCAAAGCAGTTAAATGATTAAACTATCTAATTAAATCGGTTAGAAATACATTTGGCAGAAGCAAGTTTGAGAAAAGCAAGCGAAGTAACTGCTAAATTTTAAGATATTTGTAAAGCTTTCAGTTTTTATTTCGGAAGAAAACTTTAGAGCGTACTTTTTCAAGCCAAGATCGAATGCCTTGCTACCAAAAGTAACAACCGCTGTGCGAAGTACTGCTGCACAAGCTATCACGAAACATTTATTCTAACTTAACTTAATCGAATGTGAAAATGAGATTACTTATCCTCAACCATATGATGACACGACTCGCTGTCTGCGAGATTTAATATCTTTATTCTCTTGTTTCCTTGGTGATACAATGCTTCACACGGAATATATCGAGCACTCACACTCGGCAGATTACATTCAACTATAGCATCAAACACTCATAATTGCATTCCTCATTAATAACATGCCTCTGTTTTCAACATAGTGCACATGATCTCTCACTATATGTGCGCCTGTCTCAATGAAACCAGGCCACTTTACTTATAACCCCAACTGCGCCCTGAAAAAGCACGTCAAATTACGTTGGAGTGTTATACTCAAAACTCCAACTATGCACCGTAAAACCAGGGGTACCTTAGGTTGGAGCGCTATAGATCTAACTATCTTACTAAACGAAGAAAGGCTATTGGTTCCTCTTTCGGCCGGGTCCTCAAAGGGGGCAACAGAACCTTTCTTGCTTTACTGGGAAAGTCGCAACAACCGCCATTTTTTCCTTTGGGGGGGAGGGCAGTTGCCCCATAGGGGAACAGTGGGTAAAAGTACGCAGGCGGCTAAGAATACACAGGGCAATTTTACCTTGTAGGTAACACTATAGAAAATCGCCAGTATTACTATTGGTTGGCTGCTCTTCATTTTCCATTTACATGGAAAAAAATGTACTTACTTTTCTATTTAATTTTTCAATCGTAGAACGCGAGTGTAAATCAGTATGTAGAGTGAACGAAATATTTAAAGGCGTATTTCGAATTAAAGCACGTATCATAAACTATAAGTTGGTGTAGATTGAGTTTATATATCTATGACGTTTTGGCACCTAGCGGCGGTTTAGTTAATGGCTAACGAGGAGGCCAAAGGTTCGCAGCAACCGTTCACTGTGTTCTCTTAGCCTCCTTAAGCTAAAGTTAACTTTTACTTCGTTTTTGTCTTGCAAAAGCAATAAACAATTGTATACAAACAAATAACTCTGCTGTAATATTTTATTAGAATTCAGCAGTAGTATTTTACTACAAAAATGTTTCATCTTGACATGATTCTGTTTTTTATAGTTATGCAAAATATTTTAATCGGCATATTTCGTTGTTTTTCTTAAACTTATACGGTGATGTTTTATAATTTGTTTTGGAAAGTCATTTATTACAAAATCTCGCCTTTTAAAAGGCAAACAGATAGTTTACCTCTCTGACGGAAATAACCGAAGAGATTAACCCCAAGTTGGAGGCCGGGACGAGTAAAAGGGAAGTGGCTCGAGAATTGGGGATGAACGAGTATACCCTGCGCAAAATTGAAAGCTGTAGATTAATAGACCTATTTTCTTTTATAAAATCTGTGCTTTGTCATCTATTAAACAATGCTTAGACCTACAGAAAATACGACTTGCAATAAAATTAATGTTAGCTTTAATTCAACTTTACAGCTTCCAAAGCGAAAGGAAAAAGATAATATTAACCAGAAAAAAAAGAGACTCGTGCTTACGTCAGAAATCACGACATCTTCACCTTTTAAAGCGTTTTTGGAAAAAAATGAAAACGATAAAAAAGAAAAGACAGAATATCCTTAAAAATGTAGAAAGGGAAGTTAGAGGGTAATTTTAAAACAAGGAGAAAAGAATCGTAAAGAAAGGATTGAATTTTTTTATGACGACAACAAACCACCAAATAGCTCAGATTACAATTTCAGCTTATGATACTGCTTTAACTCATTCAAGACGGCGCACTATTTTGTACACCATCCCCAGAAGCCGAAATGTTTTTTTTTCTTTATATTGACCATTTTTAATTAAAAAATATTTTTGCATTAGAAATCAGTCAATTCGTAACTCACTCCGTACAAATAAGATGATTGAACACCATCGCTCGTCGGTCGAACTTTCTTGTTTGACAAAATACCGTTAGATTTGAAGCGATAATAACTACGAGACTAATAATGCGAAAACAATGGTTGACCCCACAACGGATGGGTCATATCTGTAAGAGTTGTCGCATAGTATTTGTTTGCCCTTGGGTTACTCATTTTAGTAAGGCCACCAACTCGAGCTCGAACATCCGCTGCAACAAAAGGTGGACATAAATAAATTGTAGCTACAAATATCCTAAATAAAAGAAGCATTTAATTCATTGCAACAATAACATAGAATACACTATGATATCATAAATGCATAAAAAATACATTTCTAGCATAAGTTGTGCACTTTTTGAGGAAGGACAGAACTTAGAAAAGAAGGATTATCCTTCGAAAAGGAGGACGGTTGGTCACCTTAATTTTAGGGACTAAATTGTAACCAATAACAATTTTACGTGTGCACACTTCTAAGATAATTTTTACTTTAAACCAGTCTTATCAGGACGGCTGTTTTTTCCATACTGACTGATAATTGCAATTCAATATTGGTGTGCTACTCGTCTTTTTGGCTCGGCAATGCATTGCACACACGGTCTGCTACCCGTCTTTTTGGCTCTGCAATGCATTACACACACGGTCTGCTACCCGTCTTTTTGGCTCTGCAATGCATTACA
>BGPR01000033.1:714093-777393 GCA_013235015.1 Araneus ventricosus | reverse complement strand
AGATAATAAAAAATTTGCTAAAAATAATTTTGCTAAAGATTTTTGCAAAGAGTATTTGCAAAGATTTTGTAAAAGATTCTTTTGCAAAGATTTTCTTTTCAAAATGTTTTGTGCAAAGATTTTGCAAAGATTTTTTTTGCAAAGATTTTTTTTTTGCAAAGATTTTTTTGCAAAGATTTTTTTGTGCAAAGATTTTTTACAAAGATTTTTATTTTTTTAATTTTTTTTTTTGCAAAGATTTTGTAAAGATTTTTTTGCAAAGATTTTTGTGTAAAGATTTTTTGCAATGATTTTTTGCAAGATTTTTCTGCAAAAAAAATTTTGAAAAAAATTTTTTTGTAAGGATTTTGTCAAGATTTTTTTTGCAAAGATTTTTTGTGTAAAGATTTTTTTTGCAATGATTTTTTTGCAAAGATTCTTTTTTTCCAAAAATTTTTTTTGAAAAAAAAATTTTTTTGTAAAGATTTTTTTTTGCAAAGGATTTTTTTTGCAAAGATATTTTTTTGCTAAGATTTCTTTTTGAAATGATTTTTTTTTGCAACAATGGGCCCCTGAAAAAACCTGGATGATCCCTGATGAAACAGTTGCATTGATCGTTTTTCACAAACCAGCCTTCTGCTTGAAAAAAGCAAATAACACTACGCAAATCGCACTAGGTAGGGCCATCAATTCTACCAGCATGTTTACGTGCCGTTAGATAAGCTCAAACTGGCCAGCTGGCGTCGGCAATAGTTGAGGTTATTGTTAGAGACATGCACAGTCGCCCACCACTCATCCCCACTTCCTAACACTTGTCTGCCTGTTTAGCGGCTGGATCGGTTGTTGAAGAAAACGACCCCTCGTACTTAATTTTACTTTGCTGATATTCCTCTGTAATATAAACTGTAATCCAGTAATTTAATTTTTAGTATATTATATTACTATTAGATATTTAATTTTGCAGAAAATGATATCATGTTGATGTTACGCTGTTTAATATATGCCGATGAATCATCAAACTTACCAAGTTTTTACTTCTAAACGAATTATAAAAAAAAATTGGTCTAATATTTTAATTCTTTTGAATAACTAGAAAATTACATAATAGAGTTTATTTAACAAAATGGCGTGTTAAAGCATTTTCTATTTCGTTTTCTCAAAATAATCAACTTTTGTTGAATTATTAATTTACACATAAAATCTTTATAGTTTTACATACCGAAATTAAGATTTTTTTCTTCTCTGTTCCATTATATCTCAGATGTTCACTTGTTTGATTTCAGGCTCTGGATACTGGCAGACGGAGTGAGCTCGTACTGTTAGGTGTTTAATGACGTCCCTTTCAGGATCTGAACATCTGTGCCCTACACCAAAGATCAAATCCTATCCAGTGCCGTTTCCGGAGAAGTTGTGGCCGAATTGAACTTACATTTTATACTTTATTTCTTATTAATGAAATTAAAGAGTTTATTCAGAAGCAGCTGGCAGAATATTGATGTGTACTGAACAAGGACCGAGTAAGAGCTTCATTGACGTTGAGTTGACCTCTAATTTGAATTATTATTTAAAAATATGTTTTTTTAATAGGTTGAACCGTTAATTTTTAACCTGCAACATGTGGGGAGAGTCTGAGCTCTGACTCCTGCCTAGGGGTTGTTAATTAAAAGATAAGATCAATCGTAAAAAATCTAAATTCTTATTAAAAGCTTTAAGCAATATTACCAAAATACTCAGAAATGAATATTGACAGAATATTTAAAGAGGTGTGTTTTAAAGCAAGGAGATGCAGTATTACTATCACCTATTACTACACCATTTCCCAAAGCGGGATGGACCCACGCTCAAAACCTGCTAGAACCCCACCAAACAGCACGACAACCTACTGCGTGAGATCAGGAACCTTCTGCATGACGACCCTGAGAACACGCGCACGTCGATCATTGGAGTGCTGCATTTCATAATTTGCGCACGCGAGCTGGATCGTGCCATCTACCTTCACGACGACTTACAAATGTCAAATTAACCTTCCTACATACATTTATCGTATTTATATTGTTTAAAATTAGTAATTGATGCAACTGGAAACCGTTTAGTCATACAACTAATTTATCTGAGTAAATACTAAATTTCATTATATTGAGTTGTATGAAATAAAAGTTTTATGCTTAACAGTATTTTATTGTTTAGGAAATATAACTAATTCACCTAGTATTTTAGATAATCATTTAACTAAGTAATGCCGCTTCTAGACAGTCAAATTATTATTATAGTTTCACTTATCTAAAAGCAATCAATTTTATTTCATCCAGTATCTACAGCTCAATTCAAATAGGTAACAACTTGAAATTTTAAGTTTAATTACCTGTCTGAAGCTATGTAAAGGTGATTTTGGATGATCTCGGTTTATTGAACTGTGGTTCGATGAAAGGCAGAGCTCCTGAGACTAACAACACTACTCTCCGAATTGAGTCAAATTGTTTTGCCCAAGACAGTTTTGACGATCACCAGTTCCTCATGCATGTCGAATCTTTATGGAATCGGGTCTCAAAACCTGTGACCCTCCCTTCTCGTTAATATTTTGAGGATATTGACGCTTGAAGTTTAGAAATGGTGATGTGAAAGTACAATACAATATTACTATTATAGTAAAATTTCGATTAACCATCATTCGTGTTACAAATAAGTCAGTTATGTTCTGTCATCAGTCTTAAAAGTAACTTAAGTTTATAGATTACAATACATTTCTGGCAACATTACTACTCCTATATTGAAGTTTATATTCATCGATAGTAGTATTATCTGCTTTAAAGGATTTTATTTTCATTTTGTCCAACCTAGAGTGAAATCACGTTATCTGTAATGTATGAGGAGGTTATGTAAGAGGTTTCTTCTTATCCGTCTATTCCAGGGGTCCTCCTCTTCGTCTCCTCGTGTACCCCTGATTAGTATTTTCATCTTGCTGTACCCCTTTACAGCCATTTCCTCTCCAACCATTCGTTCATGCAAAGAAGCTTTTATCGATAATGTCAAGGACTTAGGTGTTTGAGAGTCAAATGACTCGAATTAATAACATTGCAGGGCTTATTTTTTTATTTTTACATTTTATTCCATTTTATAAAGTATTAGTTCACCTGTAAGGAACGTGCTTTTGGCAATCCTACACCGCCACATTCCGTAACCCTGTTCCACCTCGGAGCGGAGGACGCCATGTTGAAAGAGGTGGGTTTGGCAGTCAACGAGGGTGGACTCATGCAAGAACGGAAAGTTCTAACGAGTGGCTAATAGGGTTTGCCAGTAAAGATATCGTTTTGGAATATCAATATAGTTTGATCTTGAGTAACAGCTCAAATGTAACCGAGCAGTAACAATTTGTATTTCTTATCAATCAATGTATAGCCTTTCATATTTTATGCCATCGTTAACTAAATAATAACTGGATTAAAAACGCCTTTAGTCTTCTTATTATCTCCATCCCTCACATCAAAAGAAATCCCGAGTCGAGGAACCCATAACTGTTGTGTTAATCTACTTAGATTTCATGTGTGCGCCATTATCGACTTTGAGTAGCGTGTACCCAGGTTTGAACTCTGGCTATTCGTTATCCGTCACAGCCCTGGTCCGGATGTTGAATGATTTATCAAGTTTTACTGTATTTGAAATTTATAAGCTATATTTTTTTGGAGTTGTTGCTTTTGTTCTGAGTGAATGTGTACTTTTTCATTCTTAATCTATCGAGTAAAACAAAAATGAAGTTGTTGCTCTGGAACTGAATTATTGTATTATTTTCATAGAATTATTGTATTTGATACATTCTGTTGTTTTGATACCCAACACAACATGACATTTATCCTCACAGTCCTGGTCCGATGTGACGATTTATCGAAGTTTTCACTGTATTTGAAATTTATATATATTTTTGGAGTTGTTGCTTTTGTTCTGGGTGAATGTGTACTTTTTTCATTCTTAACCTGCATTCGAGTAAAACAAACATGAAGTTATTGCTCTTTTGAACTAAGCCATAGTATTTTCATAGAATTATTGTATTTGCTACATTCTGCTTGTTTTGATCCCAACATAATATATCCGTCACAGCCCCTGTCGATGTGTTGACGATTTATCAAGTTGTAATGTATCGGAAATTTATAAGCTTATATTTTGTGAGTTGTTGCTTTTTTACTGTGAAGTGTACTTTTCATTCTAACCTGATCTTCGAGTAAAACAAAACATTGAAGTTATTGCTCTTTGAACTAAGCCATAGTATTTTCTGAGAATTATTGTATTTTAAGGCCATTCTGCTGTTTTGATCCCAATAACATTTTATCCGTCAAGGCCCTGGTCCGATGTTGACTGATTTATCTAGAAGTTGTACTGATATTTGAAATTTATAAGCATATTTTTGGAGTTGTTGCTTTTTGTTCTGGGGTGAATTGTACCTTTTCATTCTAACCTGCATTGCGAGTAAACAAACACGTAAGTTGTTGTCTTCTTTGAACTAGTCCATAGTATCTTTCATAGATTATTTATTCTACATTCTGCTGTTTTGATCCCAATATAACATTTATCCACAAGCCCTAGGTCCGATGTTGACGATTTATCGAAGTTTTACCAATGTATTGAAATTTATAAGCTAGTGTTTTTTTTGAGTTGTTGCTTTTTGTTCTGGAGTGAAGTGTACTTTTTCATTCTAATCTGTATTCGAGTGAAACGAACACTGAAGTTGTGCTCTTTTGAACTCGAGCCAGTTTATTTTCACAGTAGAATTACTTGTTTTGATCCCAACATGATACAAAGTGAGGGATCAGCTTGAAAGATTGGAGCAAATCATGTTGAGAAGGATCCTAAGAAGAGAATCACCTTTGAAGTCTATTCAAGGTAAAGATATTGGCGCATATTTAAAATATTTTTGTCCAAATTCCAACCTTCTTATTGTTGGAATAAGGCGAGAAGATTGGTTTTCTTTCATATTTATAGAAATTCTATGGTACAGTTTTTAGTTTTGTTATTTCGACACACAGAACTATCGTAATCGAGGAACTCTTCCGCCTTTCCCTTTGATGAAGCATTACACCGGAAGTTAGTCCTCACGCGGCAGTTTTGTACACCCAAATAAACAAAACAGAAAACTAACTTATCCATAAAGTTTTTTTTTGAAATTCTCAAATCGTTAATTTAAAAACTGTCTAAAATCTGGTTAGTAAATATCTTTGGATAATGGTATGTAAATACTCTGTTATTTCTGATTTTAGTTGATTTTTTCTCAAACATCTATACTTATAAAAAAAGGCAAATGTTTGTGTGTGTGTGTTGTTCAATGGATGTCCAGACGACGCATCCCTTACGAGCCATGAATTCGGTACACAGGTAGGGCCGTAATCGGAGACCATGAAATCGCACCTCAAGTGAAATCTAAATTTTAATCAGGAAATTTCTCCTTTTATTTCTTAATTGTTTGTGTTACTTTGCTGATTTTCTGCACAATTCTCATTAGAATAGTTTACGAAATAAGTTTTATGATAAAATATCATACACCATCGAAAGTTAAGCAATGATTTTGCTCTAAATGAAGTTAGTCTTTGAATTTCTAACGTGCAATTTAACTGAATTTGAGAAATTTTTAAAAAATACCCAGTTTGGATGACAGATGTTATCATTTTTGATTTAAATTTATTCATAACCTTTCTAATAATACTCATTATTTTCAATTCTTTTTTCAGTCTTATAACTAGAACGGTTGTGTCGGATTTTAAAACAATAAGTTATAAAATATCTTTTCAAGTTTTTTTTAAATTAATTCTCTTTCTGGGGGTTGAGAGTTTATGGGAGAGAGTTCTGCGGCACGGCACTTCTGGAACTGGGATGGCGCTGTGATTGGCTTGAAGGGGAGGTGACGACATTAATTGAATTGAATGACTGTATTATTTTCGGCAGTATCTTAATGTATTTATTCGTCTCGCAATAATTTAGCTTACAGTATAATAATTTCTACGTTTACATTTTTGCTATTGTTTATCGAAAAAAAAAGGGAAAATGGCAATTTGTTTATTTTGATTTTATGTTTCAAAATTTTCATGTCATTGTATGTTTTTTCATTTGTGTTGAAGTCCTGATTCCACGGGCAACGCCGTGCGCGTACTGCTAGTCATATTATATAAAATTCCGCGCTATTTCCTTGTATTTATCAACCATCATATAAAGATATTTTATATTTATTATTTTAAATTTCTAGGCTATAACTCTAGAATACCTACCATAATACATGTATGAGCTTATTTCCCGATTTTACATGAGTAAAAATTGAAATTATTATATTTGAGGTTAAACGAGGATTCCAACAGAATGTGTGAACTAGTACAGCATAGATTTCACACATGGAGCATCAAAATTAAAAGAACGGAAATCGCAAAATGAGGGTTCCAATGAAGAATTATTTCCTACTGAATGGGAAAATTCTTGATTAAAAAAATCCGTGAAAATTGAACTTAACAAGGATGAATCACTCAAACAAGCTGCTTGGCGCATATCATACTTATAAAAGGTAATGTTTGTGTGTGTGTGTGTGTGTGTGTGTTGTTATGCTGGATGTCCAGACGACCATCGCACCATGTATTTACTATCAGAAATTTGCCAACAGATATCGTAATGGATGACTGAGCACTGAAGTTCGAAATTTTAAATTTTAATCTAGAATTTTTTTATTTAATGTTTTGTGTTGTTTGTTGATTTTCAAAAATTCGCACTAATTTCCCTATATTAGAATGGTTTCAAATAATTGTACGATCAAAAAAAATAGATAGACCATCGGAAAAGAGCACGATTTCCGTTCTAAATTTAAGAAGCTTTTGATTTCTATCTTAAATATACTGAATTCTGAGAATTTTATAAAATCCAGTCAGGTTTTGCAATCTAAATGTTGCCTTTGTTTTAAATTTATTGCATCCGACTCTAATACATTATTATTTCTAATTTTCACACCTTAAACTAAATTAAGTTCTGGTTTCGGATTTAAAACAGAGAATGGTTAAAATATCTTTTTAGTTTTTTTAAAATTAATTTTTCCTGGTAGTTTGAAGATAAGTTTCCTCTGCGAAGCTTCCGCCCACGACAGTCTCCGGAACGTTGTGGCAATTTCATTCTGAAGGGCCAGGTGACTCATTACTTTCTGCCGTTCTTATGAGGAGAAGAGGTATTTACTCCTGCGACCTCTGATTTGGATTATTTTTAAGCGTATCTTAAACTTATTTCTTGCATTTCTATACTTGCTCGCAGTGTAATAAATATCACATTGTAATTTTTTTACATTATTTGATTTAATGGTACCTGGTCACGAGAGTGAAAAGGAGGCAAGGACACAATCCTCATACCATATATATATTTCTGTTTTGATTTATTTTTTAAAACTTCTTTACTGCGCAATTGTCTGTGGTTTTTTTTATTTTGTTGAAATCCATCCCACGGGCAATCCGTGCGTACTGCTTAGTAAATAAGTTATCATTCAGTAGAGCAAATCGAGGTATGTTCTTGGACGACGTTGAAATACTATATTCAATTTTTTTAAAATAATATTCAAAAATAATTTTTCTTGTACTTAATCTCGGACCATTATTAACTAGCTTACATTTTCATCCCTACTATATTGGCTTCGTAGATGGAAGTTAAGGCCAAAAGTGGGTTACCATCATAAACATAATAGTCTGCAGAGGCTTCATCATACTAAGTTTATATACGCTTTTGCTTAACCTTTGGTTCTGCTTTGTTCAAGGTTACTTTGCACATTATAAATTCTCCCATGGGGGCAGCATGAGTTCTTGATGAGAGAAGAATGCTGCAGGAGCGGAGTGATCTTCGTTTTCTGATTGACTTAAAATACCTATAAAGGAATAAAATCATCCATAAACTCTATAAGAAAGCAAGCAATCGAGTGACATGAGAGTTGTAAATTGAATTTCCTCAAATGGGTAATTTTTATTGCTCATTTGGTGGCACATTGGGTTGAATAACTATAATTCATAAATCATAGTATGATAGCTTTGATGACAGAGATTTTGGATGCTTTACCACTTATTGGAAATCAGTGGTATAATAAACTACATAACACTACAATGGAGGGCGCTATAATCTTTTCATAAGAAACCCTTGATGAAATAGAGTATGCATGCAGTATAATGTAGAGGTATAAAAAAATAATACACATTAAATAACCTTTGTAAAACAATAATGGTATGCATCAACAGAGGCTCTCGAGTGTAATTTTACCAACCGCAAGACAACACCATCTCGCCCCCCCATCACGTAATTTTTTAAATTCCATTGTCTGTATTTTAAATGTCCAACACCTTTTACTTATAAATATGCATTTATACTCAAAATGTTATGGTGTGAATTTTTTTAATTTCAGAAATATTTAAGAGTATATGGTCTACAGGAAACTAAAATAATGATTACTTGAACATATTTATTTTAAATATATATTTTTTCACAGTATTATAAAAGTTGCTTACCATGATACTTCTCTTGCCCTTTACTCGTCAGTAAAATCTTGCATAATATTCTCACATCAATGTTCTACAAGTTAATTGATATGGTTGCCAAAACCAACTATTCGTTCCTGTAGATTATTAGATCGCAGATAAGTTTTAATCAGTTTCAGTTTCGAAAAAACTTCTCTCGCCAGTAGCAACAGTTACTGGTAGAGTCGGAAAAATCCACTGCTTTAATTTTATACAATGAGCATAATTCTTTAGTAGTTTTTACCATTTTTTAATAAGATACGGCCTTGCTTAGGAATAATGTCAGCACCTCACAAACATCACAAGTAGGAAAATCTGAAAATTAAAAAAATTGAGATACGCCTTTACGCTTGTTAGGAGGGAAAGCATAGGCAATGTAAGTTTTGTACCCCCACCCCCAACCTCAACTTCCCAAAACCAGATACAACCTTATTGATTTAAAGTTAATATTATCTAACAAGCAGTTTTTGAGCAACAAACAATAATATAACAAACTGAAATAAAACATTCCTTTGCGAGTAATTTTCAAAAAAAGTTTTAAATCTCAAGTATAAAATTAAATTTAAACGTAGTTTTAAATAAAATGGTTAAAAATTGCTAAACTTTAAATACAATTTGAATATTCTAATACAAAGTATCCTAGACTGTTGGATATGTGATCCATTGATCTGCTAATAAATTCGAAACATTAAAAAAGTATTCCACTAATATTCTGAATTTAACGACTCTAGATTTTAAGTTCAATAAGTTCTATAACACACTTCTTGTAAGTCAATGGAAGTCCTGAAAATAATTTTTAAAAAATAATAATATCGGGGCCTCCCCAAAGTTAATGCAGGGGCCCATAGACAGTTGCCTATTTGGTAATCCGGCCTTGATCATATATCTTATCTTATCGATGTGAAACTTGATTTATTACATTTTTTTAGCCGTGTTGAATTTTTTTAAAAATCACAATACAAAAGAAACAAAAAATTTCTGCGACAAATTTGTAATTTTCTAGTTTTCTAATGTTTGGCACTTTCTGATGATTGGAAGAAATGTAATGGGATCTTTTATATTATTGCCAAATTTGATTTTTCAAAAAACAGTTTCAATATTATTATTTCAAGAGTACTGCTGATGTTAAATCCAACAAGCCTATCACTCAGCTTGTTACCTCTGTATTTTCGGTTTGCAAACTAGTTTTGGAGTCTTGTTTATTGATATTTTCTTCACACACAGTCACTTAACCCTTCTTTGCATGATTTTTCTTTATTGGTGAAATAAATCAGATATAATTCATGTTCAAAATTAAAGGAAAAAGGAAAGAAAAAATCTTAGTATATATATTTATAGTATAAATTTAGCAAAACCAATATGATGGAAATTTCCATCATCATCATGCAAAGTTAGATTAAACGCAACCTTTTTCAGAAATTGCTCTAAAAAAATAACAGAAAACACATGTTACATAAACCTTTCATCTAATATCACTTTTTAGCAATAGAAACTCAAATATAATAAAACAAAAATTAAAACGAAATCATACGTTTATTGCAACTACAACAAACAGCGGAATGACAACTTTCGCTCGTTTTACTGATAGTGACACTTGCTTATTTTTGACAGCTATGTTTTTTTTTTGCAATGGACATAAAAAGGTATCCAGACACGATCAACTTAAAGTGAATTTGTTCTTTATATAATTTTTGGGCATTCAATGTTAAGGATTGAAAATTCCACCCATCATAAAGAAGGGTTAGTATATTCAAGTAATTGTAACTTTGCATGCCTCGCACTTTGTCCTGGTAAACGAATTAACTTGTTAAATAGTGCTTTATCTGGTTTACTAAAATCATATGAGTTAAGTTCTTTTGAATAATCATACAGAAGGCGCGGTCAAAAAATGTTCCAACAAAAAACAACACAACTTTTGATATAATCTCAACCATTGGTGCACTTTTAAGAATTCTGCTCAGTAATATATAAATATAATTTAAAAAAAAATAACTAAAATTTCGTATATATGGATTTTAATATTTCTAGATCTCTTTGTACAATTGACAATGTTAGTATTGTCAATATCGAAAATTTATATTTTTCAAATAGATATTTAATTCTAAAAATTTTAAAAGAACAACCAGAATGATAATAAATAAAAAATTACCTATGATGTTAATAACTACAGGAACTTTTTTGTTCTTGGTCTGAATAATAAGTTATATTTGTCGTTCTTACAGTTTTTGAAGTTAAAATCTGCCTCAGCTGTTGCTTATAGACCTCTGATCTCAATATTTTCATTTTTGATGATTTTTTTCAAAATAGACACGTTTTCGTGGCTGCTATCCTTGCCTTTTCTTTTTTCTATAAAAAAAGTACCTTGATTGTTTTTTTTCAGACATTTAGCGAAATACAGAACACTTGTAGGTATAACGCTTAAACAATCAACTAGAAAAATTAGAAAATAAAATAGCAGGTGACATTCACCAATTTTTCTTCAACACATTGTGCCAAAACCACTGTCAAAATAAGAATACGATGAGAAATGGTGTAGATCAGGGGAAAAGTTACATTTTAACCGGTTTAATATTTTTTTCGCCCATTATGCCATAAAACTGAAATACAATATCGGTTATGGGGAACAACCGTCTCGGACGAAAGGTAAAACCACGAAATGAGGAAGGGAGGAGTGTGGAGGAAGTCATTCTAGGGCCCAGATAGGAGGGCCTGTTTTGAAAGGGGTGAGGAAGGGGCACAGAATCGTACCGCGCAATTTATGGTCAACCAGATCCGATCAAGCTGATTGTGTTACTCGTCGGACCTGTGAACACCCACCAAATTTAGGCCAGTTCGTGGAACAGATTTTGAGATCTCTCCGGTCTAGGAAATCCTGAAAGAGCCGAGCGCCTTTACGAAAACTGAAGAGGGGCGCCAAAATGAAAGGAAAATTTGTCGTTTTCGCCCGAGCTCAAAATAATCAAAACATTTTTCCCCTTACGCCGTTCAGGTTTGGCGCCACGGGCAGTTGCCCGCCTCGGTCCGCCTCTGTGCATCAAAGTTTAAACTACATTTTTAACTGAAAAACGTAAAATCACGTCGCTTAACAAGCAACAACCACCAATATCCAATTGTCAAGTTTTTGAAGGAGAAGAAAATTATTTTAATAGCTGTGACTTCACTCTTCAAGGCTGGTTAGGTGAAATCGTCGCGAACGTATTGTTACAAAATCTTCCGGTGTGTGTACGGCGAAAACAGTCCTACAAGCTGATAACTGAGAATCAACACTTTATTCCCTGAATATTTCAGAAAAACACGAAGCGCAAGTAACAGGAAAAACTGCACTTGCAACAAATTAGCGACAAGAGTAGACAGCAAATCACAAGAGCAATAGACTCTGCGTCGAACAGGTAACTTAAGTCGCAAGACTCAGAGATGTTCTTCAAACTCCGAAGACGTTCAGCATTTATTTGTCTCATCTCTCAGCATCTCCCTAGTTTTATACCTTTCCTGACAGGATGTGATGTCATGACAGAATCGTCTTAGTGAATTCTGTATATCTCCGCCTCCAATAACAGAGATATCATGTACCGCAGTTTTGTGGTCCTTATTTTGTCGCCAAGTCACCAAAATAGTCGCTAAGGTCGGGGTCGTTGGCCTTCATCTCCCGACAGGTAGTAAGAACTGTAAAATCTCTTTCAACCATAAGATCAACATTGTGGAAAGCGACATTACAGGTTCGTAAATATGTTAATTCGTGGCTGGTGTTAATTGACTGTCAGTCCAAAGGATTGTTCCGGTTACGGATGTAAGTGGGTTATGTAAATTAGAAGCATTTTATCTATTTAAAAAATACTTTTTCTTTTCTTTCCAGGGAACACAGGTGGCATCTAATGACGGCCTGAGCCCGCCGCCATCAAAGAAGAGAACTGCAGACCTGTGAGATAACGCAAGAAGATATCCAGAAGTCCATCAACTCGATACCAAAGCCAGGCACATTAGTGAGCGGAATATATGTTTTTATTTGTTTAAATTTCTCGATTAGAAATCTGGATGACTTTTTTACATGGAATTAATATTATTGGTGGGAATGGTGCGCAGAAAAATAGTCACTGATTTGCCAGAAAAATCTCCTGGAAGAAAGCAAGACTAAATATAAACCTATTATATTAACTCAATAAAAAATAAATTTATTTGTAAAATGAATAACATGAATTTTCACAATGTGTCGCTCATAATCCATTGTTAAATAAATAAACGTTATATACAGTGCAAATTTTGCATACTGCATCAAATAAAATTGACTGACTAACGTGTGAGATCTTGAAAAAAACGCCTCCTAATTCCCAAATTAAATCAAACTGTCTACAGAGGCGAGATTTAATATCACAGGATCGATTTTCTGGTGTGGAAAAGTTTTAGGAAGCTTTACGAGACTGAAAAATTCCTTTTACTCTGCCTCCAAATGAATTTTGTATTTTCTCCAGTGGCACCATGTATCGGCTATAAAATGTACCAAGTTGAGATGCATTCATTAATTAACGATTAATTATATTAGATTTTAATTAAAAATTCCAACTTAAAATTCATTTTTTCAGTTATTTCTCTTGCATTTCATCTTCTGTTTATAAAGATTTACAAATGCATTGATGAAAGAAACAATATATGCATTTATAAAAAAAAGATGTCTATGAATTTGCTAAGATGGTTGTTACTTTTCTCAGATCCTAAGTAAAAGTATGAGGAAGCATTCCTTCCAGCCATCCTTTCTAGTCACTACAGCAGCGTATACGGAAAGAAGCTAATTCTGTAGGCCAGCGCTTCCTCCCTCCCTCATCCTCACTTAGAGCGGTCAGTTCTTGCTTTTTGTCTGCAAAGAAAAAAGTCTTGGTGCGGTCAAGACTACTCTGAATGATCTTTTGTTACATGTTTATTATACATCTTCTGTTTCTTTCAACTAATCGCTTACCTTGCTGTCTGATGTCACTCATTTTATGATGTTAGGCAAAAAAATAACTGATTGGTAATCTGTGAAGTTGGAACATACTCGATTTTGTCGCCAGTTAGGCGGATTATGCACGTCTGTGCTTCATTAGCACCTTCTTGGTTTTGTCGATTTAGTGCCGTTTTTAATAAGAGTAGCTATATTAGCCAATAATATTTCCAACTTCTAGATTTTAAATCAAATAATCATGATATAATTGTACAACTAAATTGTGATAAATTCTCCTTTATTATACGCGTTTATTTAACCTCCGCTAGTCGTGCAATATCTAATAGATACCAAATCTGCATCTATTGGCTTTTTTTTTAACTCAGTACTATAGTTTTGTTACAGAATACAGTAGAACTTCGATTAACCGTCAATGTCTGGACCAGGGCTGTGACGGATAAATCGAATAGATAATAGAATGCCTAATACATATATACAGTACGTGTTATTAAGTGTATTAAGGGGATTTACCGTTGGCTTGGGAGACACCGAAAAATAAAACTTTAAAAGTGAATAATACACACGTTGTATTTAATTTTACAAAACGACTCATAGACGTCAATCATGCGGCATTTACTCTTAGCAAACGATCCATATATACGTCAATCATGTTGCATTTAATTTTACAAAAACGATCCATAGACGTCAATCATGTTGCATTTAATTTTACAAAACGACTTGATATAGACGTCAATCATGTTACATTTAATTTCACAAAACCATCAATATAGACGTCAAATCATGTTGCATTTAATGTTACAAAAAAACGATCATGAACGTCAATCATGTTTGTATTTAATTTTACTAAAACGATCAATATATACGCCAATCATGTTGTATTTAATTTTAAGCAAACGATCAATGATATATTGCCGCCACCATGTTGTATTTAATTTTACAAACGATCGATGAGACGTCAATCATAAGCAGGCTTAATTCAAAAACGATCGATATGACGCCGGCACCATGATGTATTTACCTACAAAACGATCAATATAGACTTCAGCCACAAGAGTAGTTATTGTAATGTAGAAGTACAAAAGTATAAATCTTTACGCTATTTTCGCTTTAGATGACGGAACTGACGGTTAAAATGAGGGACGTGTTAATCGAAGTTTTTCACTGCAATGGCTTACATTCTCATTATGTGACTAATTATTTTAGTTAAAAAAGGAAAATGCATTTTCAAAAAACCGGATGAATATCAACAAATTCTCGTTACAAAATGCAAAAAAATAAGGATTTTAAAAATTTAATCTGAAGTATAGTTTCAAAATTCAGTTTGAAGGCTCCAAGTTTTTTGTGCTTATTTTGAATGTGACATTGTTTCAAACTTGATGTATCATCAGACTTCATTTGGTACTTCAAAAAAACAACTATGTAAAATTTTTTATTTTTAGGCTTATTTAATTTGATTAGTTTACATTGTAACTATGGAATTTAAAATTCCAGTTTTATTTATTTCATGGTGCGCACAGAGTTTTAAATTTATCTATATTTGTGTGTATTCTCAGCAAACACGCTCCTTATTATGTTCAGAATTGAATTAATAGTTAATTGATCGATTATAATTAAATTTTTATTGCAAAATGACAGTCACTATTCAGTAATGAGAAACACATTTATTATACATGATTTTTACTTCTATTTATAAAATTGAATCAGAAATATTTTAAGACTAAAAAAGTAGGAATTGATAAAATAATTTTTTCTAAAAAAAAAAATATTACCTAGTGAAGTATAATTTTCTTCAAAATTTAAAGGTCAAAAGTTCAAAATTGTTAAAATGCGAGGCTCGAAAAATAGTACTGCTATGAAAGTAAGCTAAATGAGTACTGTAAAAAAAAGGAAACTGCCAACATTGATGTAAAATTAAAAAATATGTGATTGAAAATTAATTTTATTCAAACATGTCTATCGGAGCCTCGTTCTTTACGATTTGTCTTTTGATCGCCATCTTTTGATAGGAAAGAAAGCATTTTCAATGTCTAGTCCGCCACATCAGGAACCCCACCCGCCAAGTTGTCCTCACTGACGGCGGTCGCTATAGCAACTGATATGTTAGGAAGATCCATTTTAGAATAGCGGAGAATCCAATGGAAGTCGGGATTTTATTTTATTCTGGCGCCGGTTTGCAGCGGTGTGTTGATCATTCGTCTTCTCGATTTGATACAGTTGCATCGTTCCTTCACATTCTGAGATAAGCGCGCCAATGTAAATAGACTTAATGACGTCTACCCACTGAAATGGATTCTCCTTACGATTATCTGTTTCTATAGCGACCTACCTACTCAAAAATGGATCTCCTACGATAATCTGTTTCAGAAGACCTTACCTACTCAAAACGGATTCCTCCTACGATATCTGCTTCTTTATAGCGACCTACCTACTTCGAAATGGATTCTCCTTACGATTATCTACGATAATCTGTTTCTGTATGACCTACCTACTTCCAAAACGATTCCTCCTACGATTAGTCTGTTTCTATAGCGACCTACCTACTCGAAATGATTCTCCTACGACAATCTGTTTCTATAAAGGACCTACCTACTCGAAATGGATTCTCCTACGATAATCTGTTTCATAGCTATCTACCTACTGAAATGGACTCCTCCTACGATAATCTGTTTCTGTAGTGACCGTCAATGAGACAACTTGGCGAGCAGAGACTTCTTTGCGACAGAAAGGACCTTTAGTACAATAATAAAAATCTGTGTAGTGTGCGTATAATTAATCAATTCGATAAGCTGGCAAATTTATTGTTATTTTCAGTTGGCAACAAAATATTATTGACTATGCTTGTTTAATGATTATTCACTTTCATCTTTTAATCGTTCTTTGAAAGTATATTTTTGGAGAAATAAAATGATTTATTTCTTGAAGTGTGAGAAAATTCTCTTCTTGTTTACACACACTTCAAATTGCGACCCGGACGTGATCTGAACACGCAACCTTCTGATCTGAGTCAGCCAGATAAGTAGATGGCAAGTACTTCTTTTTATGGCCTTCCAAATATAGTTTTCAAAGAACGGTTAAAGACGAAAAGTGGATAATCAAGGAAATCAAAGCGTTACTCAATAATATTTTGTTGCCTAGCAACTTTAGCAATGAATTGCCGTCTTATCGACACCTGTTTAAAAAAAATATTCTTTGTCTTTATGATTTAATGACACACAATTATGTTTTTTCTCTTCTTCAGGAAAGCCTGCCTGCCTTACTGAAGTGAATTCTGCAGCGTAGAAGAGCAGTGACGGCTTTCCTGCCCCTCTCTATTCTTCTGAGGCCACCAGCATAAAGAAAAGCAGCTTTGTAAAAATATGCCATGTTATTCTATTTAACTTATTCAGTCTTTAACTTTTCTCACAACCTTCCGCTTTCGTGAAATAACTATACATCTTTATTCCTCTCTTTATCTTCTTGATGAAACTCACACGCTTCTGAAAATTTATTCCATTCTGAGAATATTTGCAAAACATTTTAATCCGTTTGTGTGCGTTTTATTTCTGTGCTCTGAAATTACACCTCATATAAACACCGAACACATTTGTCACAATTAACCCCATCACTGCGCATGCTGGTGTATTTGGTACACCACAACTGCCGCTGTTTTAATTTTGCTTTGCTGTAAACTTTTTCTCCCAGCTAACCTGCAGGGGTCATGCTGAGATGGTGAACATTTTGTTTTCATCCATTTGACTTAAGAGGATGAGCAAAGTCTTGTATCGTTAAGTCTCTGCAAACAATGAAGAAACCGACACTGAATAAGTACTATTTTAGTTTAACTGGATTTTTTCAATCTCTACTATTAGTTCACACTTCCTATATATATTTTATTTATATATCTTGTTCAAATTTTCAATCGTTAATAAATATTTTTTTTATTCATCCACTCAAGTTCAAATACATTTTTAAAACTTGTAGTATTTATCACTGGATGTTACTACAGTTTTTTCAATATTTTTTCCTTTTGTTGACCCAAGTAGGAATTGATTTAAATTCTTTTTATATATTACTTGTTTGAAGCTTCTTAATGGGAATCTATTCATCTACTTATGAGAATATTCGTTATTATTTCAGAATGAATTAAATTGAGTGGGACATGTCAATTATTATTTTAACTAATTATGATTGCTATCGTTTTACAACAAACGAAGACATTCGACCTATGGACGGATGCGGTCTAAAATTTAACATTGGTCACATATCAAGATTTATCCATCTAGATTGTTGCACATTTGAGCTATTACGTTCACATGCACACGAAGAGAGAAAGATTAAGCAAACCATCTACCCGGTAACAGATTTTATGAATATTTGAAAAGAATCTATAGATCTAGGCTATACAGCCTATATAGCTATAATGCCTAATTTCATTAATATTCGTGGGTTGTTTCTAAGTAAGTCCATTTTGCAAAGAAAAATGAAACCAGGAAAGAAATGTCAAAAAGCTTTTATTTTTGATGCTACAAACTATTCTTAAATTTTTTACATAATTTCCTTTGTCGGTTTAAATATTTATCGTAACGAATAAAGAGTTTTGAAATCACCCTCATAGAATTCTGCCGCTCAGAAGTTTTTTTTTTTTTTTTTTTTTTTTTTTTTTTTTTTTTTTTTTTTTTTTTTTTTTTTTTTTTTATTCATAGTCGTTTTATTAATTCTGTATTAGTGTCTCAATGTCTGCCACCAGGAAGGTCTTCTAGATGGCGGAAGAGGTGACCTTGAGGCGAAAAAATCAATAGCAAAACACCTGCCTGTTCCAAAACGTAGTTGCCAAGATTTTGCAATTGATTGTAGATGGCCAATCAGAAACGCGACTACGTCGACGTTTTTTTCCACCTTCTTGAACAATCTCGCCCATTTTCTCTCCCTTTATTGTCACTCATTGCATTGCCACCGTACAATCTATATTTCTAGATGCATATCTACAGATTTAATGTTACTATCTGTTAAAACAAATTTGTGGACTGGTAGCAGTGGCGAATCCAAGATCTGGTCGGGGGGTTGGAGGTCATAAAATTTTGTATCGTCGTGACGAATGTCAAACCTCATGTAAACCAAAACACTTTAATTTTACAGACTTTCTCACCTAGCAATAAGAATCATAAAGATCACTACAAATAATATTCATAAAGGAGTAAACAAAATGTTTTCGACCGCGTCAACGATACAAGTGGAATGACTAGGAAAATAGGAAAATTTCGAGCCTGGTTGCCAGAAAGCAACGTACACGATTTTATTATTTTTTTAAAATGACAATTAGGAACAAACAGTTGTAATAATTTTAAATAAAATCAAGAATTTTGGTTTAGCCATGGGGGGTTGCAGCCCGATAGCCCCTCCTCCCTGATCGCTACCGACTGGCAGTTCTTCACAGTCATAGAGGGGCGCCTCGATTTTCACATTTTAGGTTCATTGTGGTACCCCTGGTTGACAGAGACGTCACTTTTCCTGCTGTTAACGCGGAAAAGCGCGACGTCTCCCAACCCAACCGGGGTACCAGAATAAAATCCGCTAACCTCACATTACCAGGCGAGTAGACTGACACCGTGGGTGGATTGTGCGCAAAGAGTGCCACAAGAATCTGCACGCACTCTCATTCTCACGCATACGCGAAAATTGACAATGTATTGGCAAACGGATTCTAAATAAAATAAAAATTTAAGGTCTAAGCTTATCCAAAATGCACTTTAAATGAGAAAAATACGTTTACACATTATAATTTTGTTTGGAATGAACTCGAGTAAAAAATTATTTTTCCGATTACAGATAGATGAGTTCGAATAAGCGTGGGCGCCTTTATATTTTGTGTATATCAAACAAATGGAATATTCCTAGAAGGTAAAGGCGCTCACGCTTTTTTATTCGAACCATGGTTTTATTGTACCAGAAAAATTATTTTCTGCAACTTCTCTATTGCCCATTTTTTCATGAATAAAAGCTTATACTTAACATTTTTATTATTTATTTTATTTTCTACTTTTTATGACGACTGACACGAATACATACCACATGTTAGGGTATAGTAAACTAAATTCAATTATTGAATTCCTCCAATAAAACACATATTAAAATTATATATATATATATAAAATCAAAATCATGAAAGTCAAAAACATTAAAATAAAATGGAGAGACTGTGTAAATCGGTAAAGCGTATAGATGCTCACTGTGTAAGTAAATCTATACGAACCGTTGTATTAGTGAAATCATATCGTTTTTCAATGTGCGTAAAAGCTGGCATATAGCTAAAAAATGAATAAGTCCTTACCCCTGAACATTATGATAAACCAAGAATTTCAATGAAATACAAATAAAAGAAATGAAATTAATAACCTAAAACTGAGAGAGATGCTAATTTTCAACGGGAGACGCGAACAATTGAATAAATGAACGCGCCGCGGGAAGTGACTGATGTTTACGAAGATATCGCTACTTGAGGTTGGGGGAGCTTGATGAAGATTAGAAATCGATGGAAAAAAAAGGATGAAAGCGAACTACATTGAGGAAAAACGACAGATTAAAAGAAATGACGAAAAAAGGAAAGGAGGTATTTAAAAAATTAATGTGTAATATAAAAAAAATATAAGGTGTATATAAAAAATGAAGGGATGATGATAAAAAGGAAAGGAGTGTACAGTGGTACTGATACGAGTGCCCGACATACGAGTTATTTGAGATACGAGCGCTGTCGAGCAGCGAAGTTTGTTTTGAATACGAGCGACATTTGAGATACGAGGAACTTAGCAATACGTAACCGAACGGTGCTACAATGACATCATTACAAAAATGGTATTTTCGGACTCTGAAGATATCCGAAATGAAGAGATTAAGCAAAATCCCATTTTCGAAATTTTTGACGATTTCAATGCTGACTCTTCGTTTACAAGAAAATAAACACACGCACAGACGCATCTGGGACATTGCTGATTAAAGCATTTATTTGAGCAGTGCATTTTAGAATGCTTATGGGACATACATAGGAAAAATGGTGTTAATTGTTAAATATTTCTACAAAAAGATATTTTTTCTGTTCTTTTTCTTTGTGTTTATTGAAAACTTTTTAAAATTGACGAGACTTTTTTCAGTCATTAAATTATCACTTCACCTGAGTACTACCTGGAGTTATGTTTATAAATATTTAATGCCAAACAGCAAAACGAAACACAAACATGAGCAACAACTTGAACTATCGTCTTCACATTTACACTTTTATTCTTGGAAAAATTTTAACAAAACATTTTAAGTTTCTAACATTGTCCACTGTTTTTATGTGTTTTGCAATGCTAATTGTCAGTGCAGAAATAATTGCATACCAATCCAAATATTTATTTTATAATTCCACAAGAACATATAAATATTTATATACAATATCAATTATTGCTACAAATACATCTTTTGTTTCAAAGTGTGCATTAGCAAAATTACTTTAATTCGGCAAGCTCTTAGCGGTTGAGATCTAAAAGTTGGAAAGTGCCGAGTTTATTGCCAATGTGTCAACCTAAACAATCGATGCGAATACTGGTCGTTTCAATATCCCAAGACTAGCACTTTTGGACGATTTTACTCCGGAAAGGGATGGCAGGCGGTGAGTAAGATGAGCGCATTTCCGGAGCTCTTTGTTAGGTCACGCTAAATAAAATGTAAACATCTCCCCTTCCATTTTTCACTTTTCCCTATTTTGGGGAAAATAACTCCGCTTGGCCGCAAAACCCTCCGTGGAGGGTTTCGGAATCCGATAACAAACAATAAAGAAGGGGAATGTGTGTTGCCCTTCGCTCGATTGTTGACATAATTGTTAGTGTTTTTCGTTGCTGAGTGTAGTAAACCTAGTTTAGAATTTTAAGAAAAGCACAATTAAAAGTTAATTAACAAATACGAATAAATTGAAAAAAAAATTTTAATTACGATGATTTCAAAAAAATTAAAAGTTATTTTAGTGAATTCGATTTTATTTTTCCTCTACCGTAAATTGACGATTCTTATTGGCTTCGTATTTTTATGAAAAACTTTGCTCGAACATTATGAAGTCGGATTTTATTTACGCTTTCAGTGTTCATCTGAATAGCAGAGATTTTATTATTGTTCCGCGAGTGGGATTTTTTTAATGCACCGATAAAGTTAGAAGAGAATACCACTATGAGCGTTACTATTAAGGCGAATATTTTTCGTTTCGTTGCTATTACCTGTTCTTTTCCAATTACCTTCGAAAGCAACAAGTTTCAATATACAAATACGAATTAAAAATATAAGGTCAGTAGTTTCAGATATTTAATTATAATATATATGTTTCGCGACCATATATTTCAATTTGCGTTTCATGTTTTGTAATTTCAAATTTTAGTTACTTGAAACTGAAACAAGTAATATAAAAAATTTTTGTTAAAGTCAATTCCTACTTATATAATATTAGATATAACGAAAAACGCGCTGAGCATGCGCAAAGATATGTCTAAAATATGGGGGTGCTTCGATGATCCCATGGGCCATCCATATACCCAAGAACCAAGTCTATAATGTTAATATTTTTCGAGATATAATGAAAAACATACTGCGCATGCGTAAAGATATGGCTAAAATATGGGGGTGCTTCGAAGATCCCATGGACCATCCATATACACAAGAACCAAGTCCGTAATGTTAATAGTTTTCCAGATATAATGAAAAACGTATTGCGCACGCGTCATGCAAGATATGAAATGACAGACAGACAAGAAAGGGAATTAATATTGCATTGTCATCTAGTTCTGAGCTATGTTTAAAGTTTCAAGTCTCCAGCTCATCTGGAAGTTAGTTTAAAATTCATTGCAAAATTTGAACAATATATATAAATATCGGGAGAGTGTGAACTAATAGTAGGAATTGAAAAAGGGATACAAAAACTGCTAGAGTTATGAAAACTACGCAGGCCGAAACAATATAAATTAGATTCACTCTTTTATAATATTATTTATATGAAAAAGTAATAAAATAATTATTGTTGCAATCTAAATAAATAGGAAATGATGAATAGATAAGCTTATTATATCAGCTTTTTTCGTCTGCAAATTACCCAAAGCAGAAAACATGACTAACATTCCATGATACGATACCTCTATCTTCTATCAATAGATTACTTGAAAATGCATTTACTGTGATATCTCTGGTTAAGAGTTGGTAATGCATACCAAGAGCGTTATTCCGAATACCGGAAGGTGGTTAACAAACTTTAACCCTCTGACTGTGTATTTTTTAAAATCACTATTTAGATGCAACGTTTGCAAACGTGTTCAAATACCGTTGAGACAAGCTAATTATTATTTATATGCAAAGCCTATTAGAATAATATGATCCAACGCTCTAAAAGCACTAACTAAACACATTAGTCTGTGAAAATCGCAGGGAGCAACAGAAAATAGACTTGCTTCCAATCCTCGGAAATCGCGGAATAAACAGTCGGAGAGTTAATGAATGAATTCTTTTTTATAGGTTTGTTTGGGTTGGTCACTGCTGCCATGCCACTTTGGCTTGAGTAATCCAAGTTCAGCGCAAGTAATGCTGGACAGGAACTTCATATCCAGAGGAGAGAATTCATAACCTTCTTCTTTCGATTCGTGTTCTTCAACCATTTCCAAGCCTTAACCCTTTTTAAATCACTATTTAGATGCAACGTTTGCAAACGTGCTCAAATACCGTCGAGCCAAGCGAGTTATTATTTATGTGGAAAGCCTTATTACTAATATAATAGCCCAGATCTCTCGGTAACGCTCTGACGTCACCAACAATAAAACTCCAGCCATAGCACTGCGAGACGTTAAACAGCATTATTTCATTGTCTTGGATGTTAAAGAAAGGGAAATTATATATATCCGTGAAAACAGATCAACAAGAATGTTCTCGATTTTCTCGTACATGTGTGCAATATGACGCGTTTTGTGTTTAGCTTTGTAGTCCAGTGAAGTGAATGGAGTATGCATTTGGACCTTTTTCCTCTGGCCGATTGGATTCGAAATTTGATACCAATCAACAATTTTGATCTGAAGATCATATACCAGATTTCATTTATTTGCCTTGTTTTGCCTTTGAGTTCACCCTTAAACTTCACCCTATGAACTCAGTTTTTACAGCTGAAGGATGCGCGATATTGATTGCGATCGAACAATTTATTCAAGAAGAGGACAAATCTTACATTTTATTCTCGGACAGCTTGTCAGTTCTAAAATCACTTGAATCCCTCCATAGGAAATTGCCAACGATTTCACTTCAAATAGGATCTGCGATTATCCGGGCTATTCCTAGAAGTAAAGCTATAAAGTTAGTATGGGTACCTGCTCATGTGGGATCACGATTAACGAACAAGCAGACGAAGCAGCAAGAGCTGCTCGTATTTCAGATGTGAATATTTATCCTTGTATTTCGACAGAGGACCTCAGAAAACTTATTTTCCGGGTGCAAGCAGATCAGGGTCGCATTCAATGGGAAAGTACTAAATACTTTCGATCTTTTACGCACCTTCCCAAAACAACGAAGACTCAACTATTACCTCGGAGAAAGGAAATTCTTCTTACACGGCTTCGAACCCGGTCTTTACCTACAAAGGCTATACTTTTCAAAGTTGGTCTGGAGTCATCTCCCTTATGCCGCCAGTGTGGCATAGTAGATTCAAACGACCACCTTTTACTAACCTGCATCGTATTTGAACAACTGAGGAACAATCTCGGAGCGTCGTTGGGTATTGGAGCCCTCCATTACAATTGGATCTGCACTATTTCCACCTTTAACCGGAGAGCCTGCTCGGCTGTCCTTCATTTTCTTCAAAGCACCAATCTCTTTTAAGATTGCAATTTAAATTAAAGGATCACTGGCAAAGCCCGTTCTTTCGAGTAGCATAAGCCAGTAGAAACACTCTTCGACTTGACTTGTCTTTGAGTTATCACATCATGTTGTGGCATGAAAGCTGAGGGAAAGGATAACTGTTCGGATGTCGTACTCGTCATCCACAGCTGCACAAAATTATGAGGTGCTTCCCCATATGCCACTCCTGTAGTTTCAAAATGGGACGTTAATTTAACTGAACAATCAAGGCAGGAAAATGTGTACATCTTTCTCTAACCCCTTCACCCTCAGGTATCCACTATTAGTGGATACATTCTATGTAAATGACTACAACTCATGTATCCTCTAATGGATACATAAGCTATAAAAGTGGAAAATCTCATGTAACCACGTAAGGAGACAGCATACAAAGTGGTTTAACATATTAGGATTAAAATGCGTGTATTTATTCCCAAGGCTGGGTCGAAAGACTTGTCAGATTACAAATTTTCATGGTATTGCTCAAACCGTTCGCGGATATAAAAAGAATTTTGACATGCATTACATCAATGAGAATGGTTAGTTTGGTTATTTTATTTATGCTATAGCCTACCTAAAGTGAGCATAGGTCCCGCTTTGTACGGGATCATCCCGTTTTCAGGCTGCCTGTCCCCAACTTCAGCTTAGGAACGCCGAAATGTCCCGTTTTTAGAGAGAGAGAGCGCAACTAACAATTTGAAAAAAAAAGGCGCGAAAAATTTAAAAATCCAACGACTGTGTCTTATACAAACGTTGTGATGGCAGGGCAAGCGTAATATGTCTCGCACATATGCAAGTCGGTCAGAAACCAGCTAACTCTCACTTGTTTCTTACTGCATTAGATCGCAAAAAGTGACATAATGGAATATTGGGAATGTTTGAACCGAAAGTCGCTGAATGGAATTATTAACTTTCACACCAATCACGTATTAATATTGACTTACGTATTAATATTGAATATATTCTATGTCTGCCTGGCACTAATGCACACGTAGAAAGAATTTTTCTGTTATGAATATGTGGCGATGAGCAAAACATTGCATTTACAAGTCACAATTTTTAGAGTAATGTTAATTACCAAAGTCAATTTTAAGAAATCTTGCCACGAATTTCATTCTTATTTGAAATCAACAACAAATTTATTGTTCAGAAAAATGAAAGACCGCATAAGATCGCTTATTTTCACGGGTTCATTAATGTTGTTTTCTTTAATAAATAAAAACGATGGTAAAGTATGCGTGTTCTTGAATACACATATTATTACCTGAAAATTAGTACATGTCCCGTTTTGAGAAAAAAATAATAAATGGACACGTAAAGCACACCCAACATCTATTTTGCTTTGTTCTTTAACTTCCCAAGATACTATCGCTAAGTACATAAAGCTTTTGTCGAGTGCATTTATATTATTAATTTATTATAGATCAAGTTCAGTAAGGGGGTAAATCGACCTATAAAGTAGGGATGAGAAAAACTTACCGGTTTTAACCGAAACCGTTTATTTTTTTTGGTTAACATGGTTTTTTTTGTCTCGGTTGTAACCGATTATTTTTTTAAATCCAATAACCGGGCAAAAAAAAAAAAAAGGAAAAAAAAAAAGAGACAATTAAACTGAAATTTACCACGTTATGAAGTTTTGAATTTCGTCATTTTAGACCAATCAACGACAACCGCTTCCTCGAGGCTAGCGGATTACTGAAAGAGTCTTTATGAACAGATAAATATTGGCCAATGGATTGGTTTGATTTAGATACATTAACGTTCCGTTTTGAAGCCACACGAGGACTATTTTGGGACGAACCTCGTAATTTTGAACCGCGGTCTTATAACGAACCTGAACTAGCATCCCCTCTCCAAACTTCCAAGCCACACCAGCGGGAGGGCGTTCGACCATGCAACACGCCCCATACACCACGGATCTTCGGTGGAATTGGGTTTCGAAGCTGGAACCCTCCGGCCCCAAAGCCGAGACCTTACCACTAGGCCACCGCGGCCTTCCATTGGATTGATTTCCTGTGAAAACAGTATTAAAAAAATTTTGTCTACAGACGAAAACCGGTTAAAACCGCCAGGTTAAATCGGAGGTGAAGAAAAACCTGAAAAACCGAAAACAGTTTATTTTTGCATTAACCGCCGTCTCTACTTTGAAGCATCCACTAACGGCCTTATTCACCATCCATGGTTAAATCCTGATCAGCGGTTAAAAGGGAATTTACACGAACAAGCGAATGCTGACCGAAATCATCGGCTGGATGTATCCCCTAACTGGCGAGTTGGCGAGAAACTCGTTTGGCTCGAAGGCTGAGGGTAATTTTAAAAATCGCCAACAACAGAGAAATTGAGATACCATGCCAATATAGCAACCCAATAAAGTATACATTTGGCAATGCATTTCGGTCACCTTTCGCATTATTATAGCAGAACCATCATTTAACCGCTGATCATGGTTTAACAATGGATGGTGAATAAGGCCGTAAGACAGCTCTATCTGGGAGGCGAAAGGGTTAATGTGGAAAATGAATTCTTTGTACAGATATATTTTTGTCAGATGTATTAATTACGCCACCGCGGAAGTAGTCCTTCTAATAAACGAAATGCTATTCTTACTCCAACTTTTAGCACACACGAGTCATTCATTTTTCCACTGCGCATTTGTTTAAATCGTCAATGTTTAGCCGCGAGTCTGTTAACGAGAGAGAGAGAGGGAAGAATTTCGTCACTCACAACCCGGTTCACTTTCGAATGTTTTCTTCTTGGCTTCTTCCCTTTGTCGACTTTCTTGCGTTTCCACTTCGCAAAGTGGTTCCCAGCAGGTGGTATGCTATTCCCGAGGTCACGATCAGGTACGTGAAAAAGTAAAAAAACAATAACTGAACGCAGTTATGTATATGGAATCAATTCTGCAGCACACATTTTGATATACTATAACTGTTTCCGCAAAACATTACCGAAATAGTTCTAATTTTGCATGTTACCAAAATAATTTGATACATACGTGTATTTTGTGCAACGAACTGGAGTTGCTCGAGTTTTGCCTGACAGACTAGTTGGCAATACTGTACATGAAATTTATAAATTAGTAATTGGTTCCTGATTGCATAACTTTATTGTATAATATTAAATTCCACCTTTGACAGTGCTGAATAAATGAAAAACAATAACAGCCTTCGCTTCTGCAAGAACTCTACCTCATATGTTGGTTACAGTGTTTTGAAAATAAGAATAATTCGAAGGAAAAAAAATTAACATTGAAATCACCAGCCAAATTGAGTAGTATTTCATGGTAATTGTGGCCAATCCACTGGGCAAACAATCTTAGGAGAACCAGGAAATTCAAACCATACTCTGCTAACGTTGTTTCTTCATTGAATTCTACATGTATCAACTTTCCCTGCGCATCATTCGCTAAACCATCAGAAACGCAAATAATTGTTGTAGTTATGTAAAATTTCTTTTTAGCAAAAGTATGCAGCTTATTCTCCAACAGAGCACATGCGCGCTTTCCGAATCAACGTATTATACACACAGTATACGCAGTGGCGGTTTTTCGCACAGGTGTTAGAGGCGCTGGCCTCGTGCCTAAGAGAATTTAGGGGGCCTCAAAACCTATTCGATTTACATCGTTGTGCTAAAACGACGACGATTTTTATACATTGGGTAGGGGGCCTCAAAGCGATTTATAGCCTGTGGCCTGGTATTGACAAAATCCGCCACTGAGTATAAGAGAGTATAGGTATATGTTGCCGCATCAATGCACCTGCGCGGGCATGACGTCATTTCGTCTCGTGACGTGGTCACATAGATGCGCCTGCGCTAGTATGACGTACTTCCGTAGCGTGACATTCACTTTTCGTATGCTGACGCCCCATCCCAAAGCCTGCGTTAAGTTTCGCTTCAAAAACATTTAATTTGTGAAAGTAAAAAATGTGAAGAATGAGTACTATTTATTGTCTACCTCTCTTGATCTCCAACTGCAGAAATTTTTATATCGCTATTTAGATGCAACGTTCGCAAACAGGTCGAAGCACTTTTGCAAAGAAGAGAATTGCTATATATATGCAAATCTATAGCACCATAATGTAATTCCGTGCTACAATAACGAGAGTTTAACACACTAATCCGCGGAAATCGCTGCAGCAGTAGAAAATAAATTAACTTCCAATCGACTACATCGCGTGGTATGAAACTAGAGGGCTTTACCCATGTGAAAATGCCTGGTAGTTTGGATTAGCATCTAGTTTCGAAGCTTCACGTCGGCTATTTCGGATGGAGCGGTGATGCGGTCGACTCCTGAGAAGACTTTCCCTCTCTAAACTCCCACAATACAATGAGATGTGTCGTTTTATCCAGATGTGCATTATGCCAAGGGACACTGCTGATCTTTTGTGGGAATGGGTCTCAAACTTGCGTAGCTCTTACTCTGAAACCGAGACTCGAAGTCCAGGGTACGAATCCCGTTCAATGTTTAAATATAAACACCTTAGCATTATAATGTTTATAGGCAGACATACTGTCTGTTAATTCTGTCATGCGACTTGATCCGCATGATGTAATAATCGTTTAAAATGCCCTACAAGGCTGGACCTAGAGTTACCAAATTTTGCGGGTAGTTACTTTTTGGCATAAGTGTTTAGTAGGAAAGGGTCTTTCAACTTTTTAATTACAAAAATAATCGAAATTGTAACGGTCTTCCCCTGTAAATTGGGAGCATATTTTTACATAACTTTAAACTGCAAAAAAAAGTGCGTTTCAGTGATACAAATTTTATACCCTTACAATTTTTCTTTTGTCTAATTTTAATAAAATTTTAAGAATATTGTTAGGTATACTTTATATACTTTACTTTTCATTGTTTTAGTCACAGCACTTAAACGCACGCGCGTGACAATGATATTAAATATATTTTTGTTTCCTATAATTGCTATATAATGAAGAGTATATTTTTTAAAAATAAAATATAAATGCAGACGAATCAAGATGACAGTATAAATATGCTACGATGTTCCAGACTAGAGGTTCAAATCTCCTTTAAATTTTAATTTCTGCCGTCAGTTGCCATCGGCTCCTAGCTGCTGGAACTACATGCTACGCGTTCTTAAGGAATACCATAAGGAAAAACAGTCGTATTAAGAAGATATAAGGATGATTTAACTCATTGTGTTCGGGATACGAATTAGATGCAAGCACACATAAAAAGACAAATCATAACTGTGCTTAATCTAGCCCTTTCATACCTAGCCAGGCGGTCTTAACGCCTAAGACGGCAGGTTTGAGGCGCTTGCTTTCTTTTGAGGGGAGTCGGGTAGATAAATGGCTTCATTGACAAGAGTCCCAGGGGTTCCAATTATTCTTGCTGGGGTCTTTTTCACAACCTACGTTCCACCCTCGCGGAAAAACCGCGAGGAAATCGATCAAAGTAGGACGCTGACAGCTTTATTACCTTGAATATCGGGGAGTGTAATGGTGGTTTAAAGACCACACTGAATGGAAGAGTTCACTTCAATGTGGCATCCTCTTCAAAACCCCCCGTTCAAAAGGGGCTGGGAGAAAAATGGCCCTCCGGGATTAAAGAGCTAGACCAGAGTTTCCCAACCTGTGGTATGCGTACCCCTGGGGGTATGCGAACTCAAAGTCGGTAATGGCGGACACAAGGAAACATAAGGGATTTAAAAAGATACAGAATTGTGTTTTCCCAAGTTCGTGTAAAAAGTAAAAGTGAAAGTTGTGCAAGTCCTAAACATACCTCAACATAAGAAAAAAAAAGAAAGCAAAAAAAGTGTAATTTTTAGCTATCCTTATAAAGTTAATGTGAAATTATTATAATACTCTCTGATTTCATCTGTTTTGACGTTGCAGTAACACTATTGTAAAAATGGAATAAACTGTAAAATAAAAAATCAGTCTTGCAAATGTTATAAATTTCCGTCATTTGACTCTCACGCTCATCTAGGCACTTAACATTACTGATAAAAACCTCTTTGTATAGACGGATGGTTGAATGGGGGGATATGGCAGTAGGGGATACGCGAAAATAGAAAGATTAACCAAGGGGTACGCGAGGGAAAAAAGGTTGGGAACCCTTGCTCTAGACGATGTTATTTACCATAAAAGGAAAAGTGAGAGTATCCTGCAAACATCTATTAAGTTACTTAAGCTAGTACACAAGTCAAGTTCTTGAATCAAAATTTTGATGTTGGGTAATTCGAGAAAAACGTATTTTTACGTTTCCCGCTTCCAAAGAGTCAGGTTTTTTTCCTCTTAAAAAACTCACCCGAAAATGTTTTAATGCACGAGTGTCAAGCTCAAATGTTAGCATGGGCCAAATACACAAGGTTTAAGTTTATGTGGGCTACAAATTAAAAAAAATCCCTTAAAGCGTTATTATATATTACAAAGAAGAAGAACAACGGCAAAGTTAGTGTTCGTAAATGGCCGACAAATTGGGGATACGGGGAAGTAATGTTGGTAGTGGCTGAAAACACAAAACCTCAATGAAGAAAATGAAACAAAAATGTTTTCTGAGGTTCTAGGTATTAAAGCAGTAAAATATTTAATAACTTTCGCGAAGACAGAACTTCTGGAAAGAGCATTCTTGTCTTTACGCTTATCTTAACCCTCTGACTATCAATTTTTTTAAAATCATTATTTAGAATCAACGTTTTCAAGCATGTTCAAATACCGTTGAACGAAGCGAATTGTTATTTATGTGCAAAGCTTTATTAGTATAATACCATCCAACGCTAGAATAGTACAAAGTAAACGCATGAGCTTGCGAAAATCGCAGGATGCAGCAGAAAATAGACTTACTTCCTACCCGCGGAAATCACAGTATAAGCAGTCAGAGAGTTAAATATAAGCTTGACGCAGCTCTAGAGATGAGATTATTTTAAAATCGCTATTTAGAATCAACGTTTTCAAGCATGTTCAAATACCGTTGAACGAAGCGAATTGTTATTTATGTGCAAAGCTTTATTAGTATAATACCATCCAACGCTAGAATAGTACAAAGTGAACGCATGAGCTTGCGAAAATCGCAGGATGCAGCGGAAAATAGACTTACTTCCTACCCGCGGAAATCACAGTATAAGCAGTCAGGGAGTTAAATATAAGCTTGACGCAGCTCTAGAGATGAGATTGTATCTATCTTCATTTGAATCTAATATTATAAATCTCAACTCCAAAGTTTTTACTTTCGTTATGTAATTAGTTAATGACGAACCATCCGGCGCTGCTTCTTTTTATAGTTTTTTTTACAGCACACAACACACTTTTTACAGTATTTACAGTGCACGGAATACCTTTTATCTTTTTAATACTTAATTTGTGGGTTTCAATTGAGAGTTCCTCTACCCACGTCGTTTATGAATTGCAGCTAACTCATTTCTGCCAAATACACGAGCGTCACTTACCGGTTGAGCGCATGCGCAACATCCCACTCCACTTTCCCTAAAATAAGTTTAAGGATCGCATTCAGGTTTTTTCCCACTTGAATAACTGATTATCACTATGTGTGATTGTTAGCTAACTTAAGCCCTTAACTTTATTAATAAAATTTGCTGTGCGCTGGGGATGGCTGAGGAGGATATGGCAGTTGGGGGTTACTCAAAAGTAAAAAGACTAATTAACTCTCTGATTCCTAAGGCCATTGAAATAAAGGGACCTCAAAACACGGGAACGTCCTAGCTCCTCTATCAAAGATAAGGGAAATTCACTTTGCCCCTCAAAAACCACAATGACATCTGGCATTGTCCGAATTGTAAGAAAACTCCCCTCTTCCCCAAACACATCTGGACGAGCCACTCTGACGAAGAAAGCACGCGCCGCGAGTGTGAAATGAATCACACTTAACGAAAGGGGGGTGGAAATTTTAGAGTGACATTCGGACGGTTATCGTCTTTTGCTTGAAGGGACGTATGAGACGGTTCCGTATCGATAGAGTTAAGGGGTACGGAAGAGAAAAATTTGGGGAACCGCTGCTCAAGATCAATTTTTCTACTTCTTAAACCAAGAGTTTAGTCGCTATAGTGCATTGAATATCTATGAAGCAAAATCAGACATGAGGATATATAGACAGAATTCTATTAAAGATCAATTTTAAAGCTATATGAGAACATCTGGATTACATTTTGATTATATTTAAAGCTATACGAGAGCAATACATTTATTAGATAACCAGAAGGCAGGCACTCCCACTTCTTAACAGATCGATTAAAAGTACATGAACACATTTAACGTTCCCCAAATGTTAAATGCAATATAGGCCACGGTTGCCCAGTGGTAAGGCTTCGGTTCGAAACCTGATTCCACTGAAGATCCTTTAGCGCAGCATAGCCGAAACCTGCTCTTCTGCCATTAAACACCAAATTCCATTCCATTCTACTAAAGATCAGCCGACCTGTTGCACGCTAAATCATACGTAGTGCCAAGCGTCCTCCCATTGGTGTGGTTTGGAAGTTTGGAGACGGAGTGCCATCTCAGGCACTGTCCTCATCATCTGACAGCGGTTCAAAATTACGAGTTCCATCCCAAAATAGCCTTCGTGTTCCTTCAAAACGGGATGTTAATATAACTAAAACTAAAAAACTGAACTCGATATCGACATGCATGTTGTAACCTCAGAGGGATATGGACTCGAATCCGCTATTTTTCTTCAACAAACCGAGACTCTGCAGCAATACTGCTACACTGTAAATCGTCACTTAACAAGCGATATCACCTATTTCAACTTTTTGAAATCTCAAAGAGGAAGGAAATACTCAATTTTTTGCTGCCAATAACAAATATATCTGAATTTTTTTCGCATCTGGTAGGAACATGCGGTCTTATGCTCATATCAAATATTTAAAAAAAATCAGGAATATCCGTTATTGATTGCAAATAATTGAGTATTTTCTTCCTTTTGAAATTAAAAAAAATTGAGACAAATGGTGTTACTTGTTAAGTGACGAAATGTTACTAAATCTTTTAAAACAGGAATGAGCATAATTAACTTTTGTTCATTTTCACTATGGTTTTTATATTAGTCTTCAATAAGTATTAATTGTAGGCATAGATTTTATTATCACTTCTTTTATAACTAACTCACATGACAACATTACGATGAGACAAATTGGATTTCATGAAAAGAATAAATTATTTTCTATGTAATAATTCATAATTTGGATTAAAAAAATATAAAACATTATACTAACAGTATTAATGTTTGAATGAACCTTAATGGACGAACGTTTACTTCATATCTTTTCAGCTGTATTTTTCAAGAATTAGTTCTAAAATATACCAAAAGATGGCGACACGATCAAAAGCTGATAAACTGAAAAATATATTTGATGCTGAGAATATAGATATCAGTCAAGGATTTCTGACAAAGTTAAAGACTAATATTTTTATATTATTCTTGGTGTTACATAAGTAAATACGCAATTTTTTGCCTATTGAACAGGAAGTATGTAGTCTATTCAACCTTTTTCTAAAAAGACATTTTCTGTAAAAAAAAATCTAATTCCTCAGATTTCATCATAAGGAATGAATAAAATTTCAAGGCAGAAGGTTGCGGGATAATTTTTTGGAAATGTTTTCCTAATGAAATAAAAATTCAACATTAACAAAATATATATTTTATAGATAGGTCATTTAAAAGAATTCAAGGAAAGGCGAGACGAACCTTTTAAAAAATTTCAATTTTTGTAGTCATTTATATTGTTCCCACGGTGGTTGATGCCTTTGAAATATCAGATACGACTGCAATTCATAACAAATTAGTATTAATTAAAATGTTTTTCAATATTTTATACAGACAAATAGAACTTCTAATAATCGAGATAAAGATTTAAACCAAAACATGATTCCTCTTTAAAGTTGGTTCTCTTTATGAAGATTATGACGGAAGTTGTCTGTTCTGGCTTGGCAACAACGATTAGTGCTTTTAACACAATTGAAAAGACTAAAATTCTTTGGAAATTTTTTAAGATATTATGAAAGAAAATTCCCTTCAAAAATTAAACATTTTTTTCATCCACCCAATAAATTTGGTGATACATTTTGAATGAAGAAAATGTTCATTAAGAAAGGTCCGCAAATTCAGTTACGAAATAAACCAAACCTCTACGGTAAGTGCCAACAATATTCTTGTCTTAACCTTTTTGTCTTAATGTCTTAACAAATTACGTTTTCTCTTCTGTTTAATTAGATGACAACTTTTGTCTTGGAAATGTGCTATATATATATATATATATATATATATATATATATCATCATGTGCAGTGTAGAGTAGACATCTTAGTAAACAGGCAGTCGTCGAAGTCCAAATCAGTTTATTTAATTTACTTCATAACTTTCAGCTGGATTAAAATATTTCTGAGGAATATCAAGCCATGATTTAAAATATAGACGCAAAGCGCAGCCACTGGCGACAAAGAAACAAGCCACGCCGAAGCGGGCGTCTTGTAGGAAGGTTACATGATTTTAAAAAGAGGAAGTTGCACCATCGCAGCGAGATTAAGTAGTATTGCAAAAGAGGGGAATTCCCGATCGTTAGAGCAGTTGAAACTGGATTTCAGTCAGTTAAAGTGACAGTTAATTGTGTGTTAGAACTTAAATCGAAATAATTTTATGAATTAAATTTTGAGCGTTTTTTAAAATTAGGAAAGTGTTAAATTATTACACACATACACGCACATAGTATTGATTCTACTAAGAGTCCATAGAGAATTTGGAATGTTAATGTATTACCAGTCATTCTTGTATCAATCTACAATGTCTGTAAATGACTTAATTTTAGAATATAAGTTTAAAAATATGATGATATTCGATCCTCGAACCTCAGACATCACAGTTAGGGGGTCACGTGGGAGCAATGGCGTCTCTTCCCATGGAGACGCAGATCTGTAACACTCCCATCACTTGCTTCAAAAATTTATCTTTTATCATAGCACTGGCCGATACTTTTCCAGTCGAGAGTTGCATTATGTAATTCAAATACAGATGGAATCTTTTGTTAAGCACATCATGCAAGCAAAAGTCAGAATAGAAAACGTTGATTGTACTACATTACATTACATCTCAGGCACCCCGTATTTAGAGCCATTTGGGCCCTTTATGGTTTGGATGGATGGAGGTTAATTTAAATTTTTTAAAGGAAAATACACATAACAAGGACAAAAAATTTCAACGGGAGGCTGAATCTTCGAAACGGTTGCTGGGATTGAGGGGTGTAAACTTACTTACCTTACTCAACTGTGACTTTCTGTGTCTATGTGACTAAAGTAGCTCTATGTGACTGAAGTAACTCTATGTGACTGAAGTAACTCTATGTGACTGGAGTAGTTCTTTGAGACTCTGAGATTATATGATTGGAGTAGCTCTTTGTAACTATCAATTTATGTGACTGATTCGTGATTTTGGTTGATTTTTTCCCCGAAAAAAATTCTTGTTCTCAAATGTAATATAGTTATTCATGTTTTTAATATTGGATACAATTTCTGTTAGTAACAATCTTATGTAAAATCGGACGATGGTACGGGAAATAGCAAACGTGATTCAACAATTCTGGAGTAATATTTCGTGTGAACGTAAGATCAATGAATGAATTGCCTAATGTACTTGGATAGTTTGTAGGAACCAAAACTTGGAAAATCCAGTTAATATACCGCTCGCCACCGACTGCAGAAAACGACTGAGGTCGCCAGATAGTTAGGTATGAGAAAGTGCGGAAGCTAGGTTGGTCACTGCGTGCATGTGCATCGGTCGCTGTGACGTCATCAAAATTATTCGTGATTTTCACCAACTTTGCAGCTCGACTGTGACTAAACAGTAACCAAATTCTAAAATTCTTTTTGCAATCTTCACTGTCCACCTTTCTCTGTGACTAAACAGTCTGAAACTGAAACCATCTCTATGTTATTTGGTTGCGGAGCTATAAGCGTTTGAAAATACCACGAAACGCGTCATCATTTCTTCCTTTCCCGACACCCCATTAGACCACTATCGTTGGTCGTAAGTTTACGTCAGAAGGAAACAACAACGGAGAAAACAAAAGGAGAAACATACACTAGTCAAGAACCAACATAAGAACAACACGGAAAACGAAACAATACGAAAAATGCATAGAAATAAAAGAGATGAAGATTAAAAGAAAAGTTGCAAGTTGCCGGATTTGTGTGTCAGTCCAAGGGCATGCGTGCTCAATGACGTCCCTCTACAATGATATCGTTCGCGCGACACAGGCACGAAGTCGGGTTCTTGACAAATTATTTGTGAGAATGTTTTTCAACCACTGTTGTATATTTTGCACTGAAGGAGTTTGGAAATGCCAGGAGAGGTTTAACGGACATTTTGTGGCATAGTGAATTGGATCTCCTTTTTCTCCACACGAGCAGTTATTACCTGTTCGAAAATTGAGAAATCTTAGCTCCACATCAGGTCAACACATACAAAATAAAGTGCAAGAAGGGAAAAGTTCCTTTTTTTTACGACTCCATTGTGCTTCAAAAATCATTAAATGAAAATCATGTAATAGCAGTTGACTAATAGATTTTATTTCCCAGCGCCCTTTCTTTTTTAAAGGTGTATCTCGTGACCGCCTATCTCAATTCCATTTCCCTTTTATAAAGGTAGGAAGTAAAGTTTTCGGCTTAATTATGGGTAATTTATCTCGAATTTATTTCTGTGTTATGACTCGGATGATAACTCGTCTGTAGCAACTTGGCCACAGTAATCCCTAGAAAGAAAGAAAGAAGAAGAAAAAAAAGCTGTCACCCCCACCCCGAAGGGATTTCATTTCAGGTTGCTACTGAACCTACCCCCAGGAGGGTGCAGATTATGATCCGGCTCTTAGCCATGTGTTAAATGTTCTTTTTATATATAAGTGTCTTATGTATGTGTGTGTGACAATAAAACGAGGAAAAGACGAATATGACATCATCATTGACTTTGAATTTAAAACAACACACCGTCTTTGTTCAAAGAAAATGAATGTGTCTTAAAATTAGACTAGTGTTCTTTAGTCAGCTTCGAGAAAGGTAATCATAGAAAATGTTCATTTGATTAGAGAAAATTTTCTGTAATCTCTTTGAACTTTGCCTATAATCAGTCAGAGTAAATATCAAATGGTTTTTATTTTATTTAATTTATTCCCCCAATCACACCGAAATTATGAGCAAATTAAACTTAAAATATTTATTACAAATACAAATCGCTAGATGGCAGCACGAAATTTACAAATGTGGGATACATTCCCGCTCCTAACATACTTTCTGCTTTGAAAACGATAAATAATTAATAGTCCTGTTAATCTCTTAAATAAATACAAAAGTAAACACGATTATTCAAAAAACAAATACAGAATGAATATAATCGCATAAAAAAAAATTCAGCATTTTTAAAGACTTTTTTTTCATATTCAGTTTATTCAATGCAAACGTGCAGTCTTTGCACAAACGTTATTTAATAATTCCCTCTCAATAATTAGCTTAATGCAACGCAGAATGCACACACTGTTATTCTACATAAAAAATACCTTTTTTCTTTTAAGGAGAAAAGAATATACATTTTATATAAATTTCAACAGAATAGAAAGATTACATAAGCAGTCAGATGCAACTTTAGACAACTTCCTAATCAACTGCTTTTATCACTGTTATCATGCTAATGCTGGTGACATGCCTAAAAATAACCATTATCATTTAACAGCACTATGGTGATTTAGGAAAAATATCGGGGCTGTCCACAAAAATATAAGACCAAAAAATAAATACATGTAAAGAGTTTAAAAGCCAATGATGTACCGAAGTGCTTGCCTAAAGGGCTCTTGAGTGAAAGTGGAGATTCATTTCTATATCACTTTGATTTAATTTCACTCTTCAATTCATATTAATTATAGATTAAAGCATGTCATAATACCTTTGGAAAATTATTTTCAGAATTAAGTACTTACATCAAATATTATCACCAATTCTGCCGCTGATTTATTTGATTGACATTACAATCAATAGTACAGTGGCGTCTTCAAAAAGAGCATAATTTTTATTGAAAAAGTGGAGACTGGATGCAGATTCATTGGTTTGGCTTTCCCATGAAAGATGGATCAGCCCACAGACATGCAATCGCAATCTCACAGTAGCACAAGACGCTCTACAATATTGTTACAATATCTTCGCAATATTCTAAGGCATTCAGAATTATCGAACAACATCCTGGAGATATCGTAAAATATTTTGTACTAATTGTGGCTTCTTCGTATGGATGAGCTTTCCCTTCCTTGGACGATGTTTGTTCATGTGCTAGCGCTGAATTTTGTTAAAAATAATTAATTTTTAGTTTGCATAAATATTGATTTTTATTAACAATGCTTAGTTAGACATCCTTCCCCATTCGCACAGAAATATCGTAAAATGTCCGCAGTACGACCAGGAGTATTTGAATACCGCAGACCGGACTCCTTGAGCATTCGTTTATCAGATAACGCCTGATATAATATTGTTACAAAGCTGTAAAGTTGTTCTCCTGATATGCTAATCTTGGCGACAAATTTGGCGACTTGGTGATAAATTTGGCGACCCTAGCGACAGATTTGGTGACCATTTTGGAGACTTGGCCGCAAAGTTGGTGACAAAAGGTATTTTTAGAAAGACCTTGAACTGTCAACCTATTTTTACTCACTTCCTAAACTTTCTGGTCATTACGTTACCTCCTACGTAATGACGTCACTTTCTGTTGAAAAAGTATAATAGCAAGCTCTCAAGCCAAGAGGAGTTGGTTGGATTTTGATGAGCTGACTCTGGTGAGCTGAAAAGACATTGACCACTGTTTTGAAAGTGAGGTGTTACCGCTATTTTGAAAGTGTTGTGTTTGAGATTTATTGGTAATCTCTGTTGTGAATTTTTACAAGCGCTGTTTTAAAACTTGTGCTACGTTTCTTTGCTTAGAGTATTTGTAAAAGAAAGAGCTTTACTTTTTTTAATCCTGCTTATTGTACTGCATTCACGTACACCCACAAGACGATTTTGTTACAATATTTAGCATATTCAGATAAGGCTAAAATTGCAATTTTTTAGATCTGAATCATTTGACTCACTCGTCTTTCGGAAGTATTTTCGTAATTTCAAGTATTACCATTTCAGACTATCAAGAAAAATTAAAATTTTAAACCTGACGTCATTATTTTTACAGAATTTGTCAAGTTCGCTAATTTCAAAATTCTTCACAATTATAGCAATAATTCTATTCTTTTCTATTCGCACATGTTCTTCACCAAGTACATTATAATTCACACCGAATGTCGTGTGTATACTCACATGCAACGTTCCACAATATTCCGTGTAATATTGGCCATTTTCTGTGTGGTAATAAGTCTATTTGTGTTTTTGATCCAAGTCTTATTTTTGAAGTGAATCTTCGATCCAAACCGTATGTCACTTCAAATGGTGACTCGGAACCGAGCTATTATAAACTTCGAAACATAGCAGGAAAGTTTTCGATTTCCATTTGAAAGCTAAGTGAGTGTAATTATGTTATCTGGTTGGATTCTAAAGGGGTAAGTCTTTTACCTTATGAAAGCTTATTAATTAAGCTTGATGGCTAGTATTTTGTTGCTCTTATTAGCGTATTTAGTGCTTTTTCCTTTTTCTTTTGACGTTTGTTCATATGGTTTTGCTCCTGGTTGTTTTTTTGGGGAGTTCGGACTATGAGAAGCTCTTTCTTGGCGAAAAATAGGCCTGCTTCTACAGAAAACTCCTTAAATATTCTTTTGAATCCATTTCGAATAGTTTCTAGCCCTTGAAAAAGTGAACTAGAATGGATTCCTTGTTTTTGCTGTATGAATTTCGTTTACTTCAAATACTATAGGATTGCTTGTATTACTTTTTTTAATTTAGGCTTTATTGGTATATCTGTCTATTGTTCTCTGTTTTTTTGTTATGCTGCTGCAATGGCGCGCATCTTAAACATTGTCGTAATTTTTCTAATTTCATTTCTTTTTTCAATTAAATTCTTTTATTCTTCTTAATTTTTGTATGAAATTTTTTTTTCTTGTCCAGTTTTAATTCTGCTTTCTTTTTTAAATAATAATTCTATAAAAATTTTTTTTTTTAAATCATTGATGTTTACAACTGTAATTATGTTCAATTCTCAAAATCTTTATCAGAGAAAAAGTCACTAATTTCTTTCGTTCACATTCAAGCAAATTTTGAATAAGCTCATTTTCATTATATCATAATGTGTCTGATGATGAAATCACTTAATGCTGTTGCGTTTGCGAGCATAAAAGGTGTATTGCTGTCATTTTATTAATGTTTTTATTAATGTTTACTTCTTCTATGTTTTTTAACTTAATTTTTGAAGTTCTAATTTTGTTTCTTGTATTCTATCAGAAGCATCTGCATATGCGCCTTTCTGTATAATGCAAAAGAATTTTAATTAATTTTTAATTTAATTTCTATTAATTCTTAATTTAATTTTCGTTTAATGTTTTCAATTATAACTGATAATGTAGTTGATATGGATACTCTTCTTTCTTCGCATTTTTTATTATCAGTACTGATGAATTGCACACAAATTTGTAATAAAGTGAGTATAAAATTACAGTCGGACCTCTATTTAACGAACCTCTGTTTTTCGAATTTCTCTATTTTGCGAACTCTTTCTTGGAACCAAGAACATTTTATGAATTTCTTCGTAAAATAACCTCCAAATAGCGAAGTGCATTCTCTATTTAACGAATTTTTTCTTGCGATGCAATATTTTTTTTCTCCCTTATTTCTCAAAATATTTCTAAACATTTCAAACTTATTCTTTCTTTTAACACATTTTATGGTGATCAATGACCTTGAAGCCGAAAAATGTCACAGCGAAAGTGTTTGATCATCAAAGAAAAAAAAATTTAATTCTTCATGAGGTGGATAAAGGCGTGAAAAAAAAGGATATTGCCTTAAAATTTGATATTCCTCCAAACATCTTATCAACCATAATAAAAAAATCGTGATAAGATACAAAATTATGATTCATCGAATTTTTGTTCAAAACGTTTAAAAGCATGTGTCTATGAAGATGTGGATGACGCAGTTTTGAATTGGACAGTGTGAAAAATAAAAACAATACAGCAATGAATTGCAATGAAGACGAAGCTGGAAATGATCATGATGCAGATATCAACAAAATTTCGTATGATGAAATGCTAAAATTCATTACTTTTAATATAAAATTATTTTTTAATTGAAAATACAGTGTATTCCCGGACAATGGTTTATTTTATTCTTGTTTTCCTTGCAGATTTCTTTTTGGTGGGTAAAATATATAAAACAAATAGATATTAATTTACAAAATAAAGGCATGATTAATTACTTTTTTAATGATATTTAGTGTTTAAAATCTGTTTTGAGTAGTTTATAGTATTTTAAATGTGAATCTCTATTTAACGAATTTTCCATATAGCGAACTTTTTTTCGGGATTTAGCGACTTCATTAAATAGAGGTACGACTGTATATTATAGTGAGTAAATATATTTTAGGAGATAAATGTAACTATACAGAGTGTTTTTTAAGAAATGTGGCTTTTCTGAAAAGATTTCGTTCACTGCCTGATGAGGAAAGAGAAAATAAAACCTTGAAAGGCGTAGATATGCTTTCGTCCCTTTCGGTATCTTCCTGATGTTAAGTTATTCAAAGTTAAGTTGTTTCAAAAAGTTATTTAGAAACTCAAACATAGCTTTGTATGACCGAATAGCTCAGTTTGATATGCTTATCCTTAAGTGTAAAAAAAAAAAATAACTTTTAATCTCACAGATGAATTGCGCCCGACGGAAGGTTAAATCTGTTGATAATAGTTCGAATGCTCGCAAATTCTAATTAGATTTAAAACCAAATTTCGTTCTTAGCTGTCAGAAAAGGACTGGAAGGCAACAGTCAGTCATTTTCTACACGATTATTTTAGATAAAACACATAGAACAAGACATCATGAATGAGGACATTGCACAAGATCACATAGCCCAGGGCATAGCAAAGCAAGCGCTGGACAGAGACTCAATATATATGTCACCGTTAAAGCGTATAATTCAGTTATTCTATAGAATAACTAGTTATTCTATAGATTAACTAGTTATTCTATAGATTAACTGATCAAGTCAGTTAAAGTGTAAAATAAATTATTTATTTCATACTTTACCTAGTTATTCTATGAAATAACTAGGTATTCTATAGAATAACTAATGATAGGCCGTTAAAGTGTAAAATAAACATTCTGACATTAAAACAAGTCCGCTTTTTTTTATAACTTTTGATTGCATATCAGCCATAACCGATGGAAAATTAAAACCACTATAACAGTGTCATAAAACTGTAATGTCGCTTTCTTACCATATTATTCTTATAGTTGGAAAGAGAGATTTACAGGAATACGTATTGAAAGGAAGTCAATGACAGTCGACCTTGGCGACTGTTTAGGCAACTTGGCGACAAATTTGGCGAATTTCGCGACAAAATGAAGGTTCAAGAATATACAGGAATTGTCTCGGTATCTCTATTAGGAACGAAGTTATGGACAAATTCCACTATAAACGCAGATTCCTTACATTCAATGAGCTAGCGAAGCTACTAGGCTCCATCTCCCGCTGCTAGCGAAGCCGTAGGATGTTTTTAAAGTTAAAAAAATTTGCCCGGCGCCCACTTCAGATGCCGCAGGCATCGCGAGCACAATTTTTCCTACTTCATGTGAGTATTTAAAAAACGCAGATTCCTTACATTCAATGAGCTAACGAAGCTACTAGGTTCCGGCTCCCGCTACTAGCGAAGCCGTAGGATGTTTTTAAAGTTAAAAAAATTTGCCCGGCGCCCACTTCAGATGCTGAAAATACAAATAACCAATCCGACTAACAAACAGGCTGCATCATGTCGGCTATTTTACACTTTAATAATGCGTGGACTGTTATTCTATAGAATAACTAGTTAAAGTGTAAAATAAAAGTTTATTTAACACTTTAACTGACTTGATCAGTTATTCTATAGAATAACTAGGTATTCTATAGAATAACGGATTTCATACTTTAACGGTAACATATATATAAAGGAAACCGGAAAATAGCGAGCAGTGCGAACAGGCGACTCTCTTGGAGTTAGAGAGTTTCAACATAATAGAAGATGACTCCAGAGATATAAAAAGTAAAGTTGCAGCAAATTCTTTACTAAGCAACGTCTCATGTTATAAGTTTATTTGTCGAATTTTGATATGGGATAATATCCTTGCAAAATTAATGTCGCTTGTAAACACTATAATCTCCCAAATCAACAATAAAGAATCCGTCAAGCTACTCAAAAATTAACAATTTTTCAAATTCGTCTAAATATGATATGCAGCTTTTAACAAACTTATTAATGATTCCGCAACATCAGCGACTAATCTTGATATTAATATATAATTTCCCTTTAAAATGCACATAAAGAATTCTTTCGCTTATGAACGCACTTATGAAGCAGACAGAAAATCCATAGTTGTTATTTAAGCCCTTAACTGAATTATTTTCTTTGCTATCTAATAAGATGACCCCTTTTGTTCTGGAAAGGGGCTGTCATTTTCATTCATCTCAGAAGACATAGAATACTTGAGATGCTTATGGATTCTACGTAATTTTTGAGTAAAATTATAAAGTTAATTATTGATTAAACTTTAGTTTTAAAACTAAAAATGCGATAATTCGATGCGCGAGTAATCTCGGGCTTTTAACTTAAGCGGTTAAACTTAAATTTTACTTAACAGTTGTGGATTCTGCTTTGAATTCCATTCAAGAAAAAATCCTTAAACGAATGAAACACATTATTTAAATTTTTAATTGAACGCAAAAATATATCCGAAGATGATTTTAAAAATATTGTGCGAATTTTTTTCTCTACAAGTTTTTAAAATTAAGTGTCTAGGGGTTTGATAGTCATAAATTTTATAATGAATTGATGATGAACAAAATCACGAATGATGTGATATTACTGATCCTTTAAAAATTTTAATTTAATTTAATAATTTCTCCAACATTAAGAATATATTTAGCTCTGCCAATCACAGTTGTAACAAGAGAAAGAAGTTTCTCTAAACTAAAAATAGTTAAACCTTTCTTAAGATCGTCGATGTGCTGGAATAGATTGAGTAATTTAGGTTTAATTGCGGTAGAGAAAGATTTTTCATAAATTAGCTTAGATAACATTATTGATGAAGTTGTAATAACGCAAGGAGAGTGCAATTTTAATTTAATATTTTATTTAGGGGAATAATTATAATACACGTGATTTAACGCAACGTTAACAAACTCCTACTTTTCTTATTATCTTCCTATACAGTAAAACCTGTCTATTGCGATATTTCAGGGACCTAGAAAATATATTGTTATAGACAAGTAATCGTCATAGACAGTTTGAGGATTTGCGCATCCAATGTTTATGTGTATGCGCATGTATTAATATACTAACATATTTTAAACTAACATATTTAATTTCAAAATGAAAATTTTAGTTGAAAAATTTTGTCACCATCCTTTAAATTGTTTTTATTTGCTTTTTTCAACTGCATCTCCACTGTCTTTTTTTCTCAAAACAAGTAGCTATCATCGACTGAAAAATCCCATATTTTAGTAGCATCAACTTTGCTTTAGTTCATGATTGATTTCCGCAATTATTTGTAGCTTATCTTCAAATGCCTTTGTTTTACGCAATGCAATCCTAAATTCATGCTGTTAATACATCAAAAGCGAATTTCAAGGAACAAGTGACCAGTCTGGAGTGCTAAATGCGAATGAAAGGGACAGTGCGCACCAGGGGTCAGAAGAAACAAACAACTGTGCACATTTCAATCACTTACCTCAGACCCACTTCCTACAACAGACTGCGGTTTCTTGCGGATTCTCCTATTATCTCATACTAGCTGCGTGGCCCGGCGATGCACGTGCCATCTCGAATAATGGGATATTCTCCGGCGGAGAGAAGTGAGGTCATATGGATCCATATATTTTCATATGGCCCGCCTCTGTTTTTTTTCAACAAAAATTGTCACTTTCCTCAACAAACTCTACGAAGTGAAACACCTTAATACAAAAAGGAAAGAAAACGATTTTTCCTCCCCTGATATTAATAAATCCAAACACATAAGCTCTCTAAAATAGAAATAACAGTTTCCGTTAAATAAATAAACGGAAATGGAAGAACACCGTATGTGAACCATTAGATTTTAAAAGGGGACTTCAGCAGACTCGAATAAAATAACTTTTTTTCAAGTTTTCGATTTGATGAATGTAGTTGCATTTGTTGGGTTTAAAATCTGAAATTCTGCCATTCACACTTAAATTGTAGTAAATCATCATGTTAGAAGGAGACTTCACCGGAGATTAAAGTGCTTGCTTCATTGCAAAGAAGCACATTTCACATTTTGTTTTGTTTTATTAAAATTTAAATTTATTTGAAAATAAACGAATTTTCATATTTGTTTATCCCTGAATTTTATTAAAATCTGAATTTTACTTCAAAACCCGTAGCTTTTGAAATTTATATTTCTTTTGAGATTCTAATTATTTTTTCCTTGATTTTTTTCTGTTGTAAACGAATAACTTTAAAATTATATTTTATTTGCTCAATAGATGGCGGCACGTAACTGACCGATATTCATGATTTACCAGAAAATGGTTTTATTATTTTGTTTTCGCTGTTTATAATTTCAAAACACCAAGTTTGCTAATTAAGGAAAAAAACCCTTTTTAAACAAATTAAAACCAAGTTTCGTTAAATAAATAAACAAAAATTTCAAGAACTGCGGATTCAAAGTTGTCAATAAACAAAAAATGCAAGAACGTTGAATGCCAAAGTTCTCGATAGATGGCACCACGGGGGAATCAATCAATACTAAGCTTTTAATTAATATCTTTTTAACTAATTACAATTTCGGAATTTAAATAGTCGAAATGGATTCCTTGAATTATTTTCCTTCTTTTGGTACTTACGGCTCGTTTCAGGATTCAGTGGTTCGTGAGAAGATAGAAGGACATACATACATACGTTTGTTGACGTTCAGCCTTTAATATATAAGATTTTGGACAATGGGATGTCGTTATCTGAGGGGGAAAGATAGGAATTGTACTGTACCAGCTTTGTGAAGAGCTAAAATTATCGTTATAGACAGATGCATCTAAATAAACGATTGTTTCTGCAGGCAGGTCCAAAATACATTAACTAAATGGGTATTCCACCGAGACCAAAGAAAAAATCGTTATAGGCAGGTTTATCGTAACACACAATATCGTTATACATAGGCTTCGCTGTATATATGCATTTTCATAATTTATTTTCCTATAAATATCTTTCACAGGCGTAATGTGAAGAAATGGACTTTTGTTAAAATTCGTATCTGCGATAATTTGAGACGACGTCTTATGATCGGCACTCGCTTTGTATTTCGGAATTTTACTGATGAATTAATTAAGTTTGTAGCAGATTAGTTTTCTTCTCTGTGCAAAGAAATTTTCTTTAATTTTTTTTGAGATTAAGGAAATCACGAATTTTTTTTAAAAAAAAGAGTGAAGCTATTATAAGGTGAGGGATGAAATTAAATTACACGATGGCACCATCATCACAAGAACCGGGCCTGCTCTAGACAGAAGGTTAAATATATTTTGCTGATTTAATGATGTGTAAATCTTTCGTGCCAAACAGCTTCCAGTTAAAGCAAATAGGATTGATTTAAATGAAATAAGAAGGAATATCAAAATTGTTGGAAAACCAGCGGGAGTGTTCTCCCCTAAACTTTCTCGTATACTTCCCCAGAGAGGTACCGTTTCTCCTTCTCCCGAGTGGCTAAAAAAATTCGAACCTACTGTTATCCAGAATCTAGTGACTATCAGAAGGTTTTTCATTATAGTGATTAAAACATATCTAGGTAAAGAATCCAATTCAAAGAGATGCGTACCGATTAAAACGCATCCATCGCACACTGCTAAGTTTCACTCTTGCCGTCTCAAGGACAAACCGACGTAATTCGCTCCTTTGGCGTGCACAGAAGATTGCTTCCAGTACGCATAGGCATGGAGAAAATGGATTGGTTTCAATAGTAAATTATACAGACCGACAGACAGTCAACCCTTTGACAGATTTGGTCCAAAATTTTATACGGACCTACATTCATGACGATAAAACTGTGTACCTAATTTTATCCATCTAGCTATTCAAGTTTTTGAGTTATAGTGTCCGCATGACTTCGGGCATACAGACAGACAGAGAGACTTCCCGTGGACGGATTTTGTCCAAAATTTGATAGAAACCTACAAATTATGTTTAAAAACCACATACCAAATTTTATCCCCGTAGCTCTAATAGTTTTCGAGTTATCGTGTTCTCAGACACACAGGCATACAGACACACAGATAGATATAATTCCAAAATTGTGTTTTTCGGAATCAGAGAGGTGTAAAACGTGGACATTTGTCAAAATCTCGAGTTCGAATTTTTTGACAATTACAATATACTTCGTATACGAGAAAGTAAATATATGGATAAAACGCCAACGCAAGAGACAGAATGAAAATTTAAAACAAGAAGAAATACTCGCAACAGACAACACATCCTGTAAATCAAACATCAAATAATCGGACGCAGATGTTTTTCCTACCGTTGCCAAAACTAAACAACGAATAAAATTAATCCTTGCTGCGTGCAGAAAGATGAAATAATCAACATTTTAATTTCAAAGGCACATTAATTTACTGTTGAATTACTTCAAATCCGTTTCATTCGAGTTTTCGACTTTTAAAATTAATTTTACATTCAAACGATTCTTAAATATTCGTTTGTACATTTAGAACAAAACCGTTAATTAACAAGGTTTATGCTTATTTGTTTTGAAGTAATATTTAATTACCTATTCAAATGATACACAAAATATGAGAAGGAAAGGAATAAAAAGTAATTAAATGGAAGTAAAAGAAAATTATGTTTCTTAGGAAAACATCTTTTTAAACAAATGTTATTAATCAAGAATTTCAATATGTTTTAACTTCCATTTATTCTATCGCTGTTAAAAATAATTTTATTCATTCTTTAATTCCTAACAGAGAAATGAAATTACCATTAATCTAGCATAATTAAGGTTATTTCTTGATTGCGAGTAAATAAAAACAAATTTAAGGAAGACAGCGGTAAATTTTCAAAAAAACTTTAAAAAATTATAATGTCTGAAAGTTATTGATAATAAATTCATGAGATTTTCAATGAAAGAGTGCTTAACGTCTAACGTCAGTTATTCATTTTATTTATATTTCTTGAGACTGCAAAATGCAGTCTTTAAAAGAAATCTTGAATGCTGGTTATTATGAACTTTCAAATTGTCATTACAATTAAGTTTTGAGAATTTCAAAACATTTGTATAACAACTGCAGCATGAAAAGATTTTTAAAAAAATGCTGTCTTGTTCATACAGGGTTAGCTTAAATGATTCATCTGGTTTCAAAGGACTGTTTATTTACAAGTATACGACGTACAAAGACGGGTGATACATGAAAAGATACATACACTCACCAAGTTTCTGGTACATACTACAAATGTCCAATGTGTGCGCCCTTGGTCACCCGGCAGCATATTCCCATTCCTTACTTGATTTTGAGTATGGAGGAAAATAGAGCGATTTCATTGGTTAGCTCCGCCGCTTCAATTCGCGAAGGGGTGACGTCACAAAACGTGAACTTCGAATTTGCTTAAGTTGCTATTTGTTCTTTTCGAACTTCGCCATTATTGAACTACTAACTTTCGTTTGTGTTTTATCGAGTGCCTTTTCTTTCTTCTTTTTAACTCGCGATAAAGATGGATTGCCAGAGCATATTCGCATGGATATTACAACTGATAATTTGCCTCCAAATTCTAGAAGCTACGCGAGTGCGCGTATGACGTCTCGTAGCAGTGGGCCAATGAAATCGCTCGATTTTCCTCCATACTCAAAATCAAGTAAGGAATGGGAATATGCCACCCGGCACACATCCCAAAGGTAATGCAGTTCCGTCCAGACGTTCAATAGCTTGTTTCCGTCACAGCAGCAGTGATGCGTTCCTGCAGTGCTTGCAGCGTTGTTGGCATTGGGGGCACATAAATCTTGTCCTTCACATAACCTCACAGGATGAAATCACATGGTGTGAGATCTGGTAACCGGGGGGACGCATGAGGAACATCATCCAGACCAGCGCGCCCTATCCAGCGATGTGGTAGTTCTCTGTTGAGAAAGTCGCGGAAAATTGTGCTCCAGTGAGCTTTAAACTTGGAGAGTGTAATGTCATGTATCACCCGTCTTTTCAGATCGTATACCATCAATACACAGCGTTTTGAAACTCGATGAATCATTTAGGCTAACCTGTATTTTAAAAAAATGTTTGCATTGCAAGAATAAGGACCCATTAACTTCGATAGATGTGATTTTTATATATGTGTTGCATCAAGATTGTTAACCACTCTAATCAAAGCACCTCTGCCATTCTATCAACCGTTTTAAATTTAACCCCTTAACTGGTTTGTCCGTACGCCGTACGTGCATCGAATTATAACAATTTTAAACTTATAAACTGAAACAAAACCATTCAGAAACGTTATAATTCGATACAAAATTAAGTGGAGCTCATAAACATATCATTTGCCCTTTAGGTTCTGAATTGAGTTTAAAATGACAGCGCATTTCCAAAATATAAGATGTCATATAATTAGACAGTTGTGAAAACAAACCGGTTAAGGAATGAAATGGGGAGGAGGATCAAAGGATCAAAGATTCATGATCCAAGGTTCAAAGATTCATGATCCAAGGATCAAAGAGTCATGATCTAAGGATCACAGATTCATGATAATGGGAAGTGGGGCATCTTCCGTTAATCAAAGCGATCTTGGAGAATCTAAATAGCACCTAAGAAAGAAATCTGACATAGCTCCGATGTATGAGGCAAAGTTACCTTCCTGGAAGACTTTCAGGGGAAGCTGACCAACATTTGTTTTTCGCTTGGAGGAAAAAATGACGGGAGGCTGTCTTTTCAAACAGTCTCTGATGTTAAAGGCGTAGAACTACTTTACTAGCGTGTCTCTTTTGTTTCTCGAAGTTTCTCGTAAGTTTTTTTTGTAAGTTCTGTTGTTATACCCTTTATCTCCAAAATAAGACATTATTTATGTTTTTAATATATGTAGTTACCGAGATATAGAGGATCTCCCACACCAAGTTTTGAGGCGTTTTGGAATGGGAATCAATTTACTTCCTGAGACCCCAATGGGAAAAACGTAGTCCTACGTTAATATCTACCAATAGCCCGATTGCAGCGAGTAAATAACAGCATGGCCCTAATATAGAACTCTCTACTTTCTTCTTCAAATTCGTGTTCCTCAGCCATTCTTTTACGCACTAGTGCACTTGTGAACTGGTTCTAATATATCGTCACTGTTATATAGGGTTGCATAATTTCTAAACATTGATACGGACATCTAAGTGCTAAATAAATAAAACATGAAAACGTGAGTAGGTAATGGTTTATTTTACATTTATGAAAGATCAAAAAAGTTTAAGCTATCTAATGAAATGAACACTTAGAATAATAAAAAAAGATGCGAGTCCGAACTCTTTATTAGCCCAGTAATATTTTAAAGTTGATTTTACTTTCTTAATTATATAATTTTCTACTTTGACATATTTATAAAATTGGGCGCCAGTCATTTTAAAGTCACCATGACGCAGAATTTAAGGAGAAAACGGGACAAATAGTAATATGGGACTTAGTGTTGAAATACGGTAACAGTCCCGTATATACGGGACGTATGGCAACCCTACTGTTATATCAAAATGTCGTATGTCATAATTTACTAAACATTTTATTGATGATCTATTCTCACATCGTTGTAAGTGATATGTAATTGTTGTTTGTTGTCACAAAAGGCCATATGTCGCAAGATGTTCCAGCTGTTACATCAAAACTTCGCATGGTTTACTGAGTGCTGTTTTTCAATATGATCATTTGATATAACAGAGACGATATGCACTGTATCCAAGTCACTAATCACACTGATTAAGGCATCCCCGTTATGAAGTCAACTAATTTAAGTTAAGCTGTTACATCAGAACGTCGCATGGTTTGCTGTGTGCTGTTTTTCAATACGATCTTTTGATATAACAGAGACGATATGCACTATATCCAAGTTACTAATAACCCTAATTAAGGAAGTCATGAAGTCAACTAATTTAAATTTAAATAAGTTCCACTTAGAGATGCTTCATTTCTCTAATGTTCCATTTCTTCAGTTTCATTCTCATTATCATTTTAATCTATCTTCAACTATATTTTAAGATATCTGTATTTACGCTTGAAAACATGTCGGTTGTGTTTGGTATTTGGAAAACAAAGAGTTGTCTTTTTACAGATTTTTTTTTCCCAGCGACATCAAACCTTTTGATGCGTAAATGAAAATCAAAACCACGAAGTTTAGAAAAGTTCTTTTTTAAAATTTTTATTATCTAGAAAAGAGAATAATTGCGGGGTGAGTGAGGGTGGGGAAGAGAAAAAACAGCCCCTTCCCCCCGAAAGCTGGAAAATCTCCAAATATCAGAAAAGTATTTTCTAATGAAATATTAGCTTCCTTATTCTTGTTTTAAAGAATTTTACAAAACGTTACTTTTCCATGTTCGAATGATTTGTAAATACTGTCGGTTGAGATACAAAAATAGGGGAAATGATGCGTTTATGAAATTTAAAGAAGAGAAACGAATGCATTGTAGCAATTACCAGACGAAGCACTACTATTTTAACAATTATTTATTACATTGTTGAATATATTGTATTAAATAAATATTTACAAATGACGAAATATTATTTACAAAAATTTAGAGAGCTCAATCAGAAACTAAAATTCATCCAGTACTCTTTTATACTAACTTCATTTGCCAAGACAAAGATATAAAATTCTATTCTTAACACTTTTAGTGCCGATCGACGATACATCGTCCTTCGCAACACTTGAGAAAAGTGCCAACGACGATATATCGTTGCGTGTGCAGTGACGCCTTACTATTCGCATCTCGAGAGAACTCTATCTCAAAATAAATTATAAAACGTTATAAATGGTTTTATTAATATATTCGATTTATTAATAATATTCGATTAATATTATATATTAATATTAATAATATTCGATCAATATTATAATATAGAACATTAATAATATTCGATTAATATTATATATTAATATTAATAATATTCGAATAATATTATATATTCATGTTAATAATATTCGATTAATATTATATATTCATGTTAATAATATTCGATTAATATTATTTATTAATGTTAATAATAATCGATTAATATTATTTATTAATGTTAATAATAATCGATTAATATTATAAGTTAATATTCGATTTTTCTGTTTTTCATATTATTTTACATTTATGTTAGTCGCATGATTTTCAGTAATATTGAAATACAATTGTCATTAGTTTATTCTCCTTTTATTTCGTAATAAGCTCCTTTTTGAATTTTGTGAACATCTTTCTTATTTTGTTTTTTATGAGCTTTTTCCAAAACCTTAGCAAATTCGTCAAATTGTCCCGGCATTCTTCGCATAGGTACGATACTTTCGGTCGGCATTTAAAAGGGTTAAGATGGTATTGTTTATAGGCTGGATAATATTTGTAAGTTGCATGGGTCTTGCATGATGCAAAAATTGTTAAAACAATCTACAGGGAAGACCGTTGGACTGGAGCTACCACATTTGGCAGGTAATTACTTCTTGAGTACTAGGAAGAAAAAAAAGCGTTTTTGAAAAGTTTTATCGTTAACATCGCAAAAAAACCCCGCTTATACACCACTATAAAATTTTAAAAATTAACTTTTCAGTGATACCAATTTTATTTTTGTGAAAATTTTTTCTAATTTCTATAATTTTTCAAAACTAGTTTTAAGCGCAATTCGTAAGAGTGCTTTATAGTGTTGTAATGGAACTCTACACAATTTTATTTTTTCATAAAATCTTTCAGTCGCGTGCTTTTACAATGGTAAAGAAACATTATCATGCTACAATGTTTCGGATTTAATTTTTTTGTATTTCATAGTTCTCAAGATTTAAGTATTTTGTTAATAATTTATAATATCTTCAGAAATTTTTCTTATTTCAAATGCTAACGAATGAAAGAAATTATAATTTTTATTAAAATCAAATTCTTTCAGGCCCAGAGTTTATGGATCAATCGATTTTGATTGTCGATTCATATCTAGAAGAAATCCTCAGACGTGGCTACTTTGTTTTCGAAATTTCGTTTTTCTAAAGATAATCGTTTTCCGATAAATTCCAGTGTTTTATAGCCCTGCGTATAGCAACAAACATTTTAATAAATAGCTATTGTTTTTCAAACATGAAAAGCCGCATTTTTTTTATTAACTTTCTCTTCATTGTGTTTGATTTTCTAAAATTGTTGTATAGTAGAGCATATAAAATTTATTTTCGTAACTTTGCAAAAGCGAGGTATTTTTTAGTAATTTCCTCTGAGCCATTTTTTCTGAACTATTATACAAAGAAAATCCCGGCTTTCTTGACATTCAAAAATAGCCAGGCACTAGTAAGTCCATCTCTACATTTCAAATACTAATATAAAGCAGTTTTTAATTAAAAATTCGTGAAATAATTTGGGAATTTTAATGAAAATTAAAATAGCTGTGGACAATACTTACAAAATAAGATTAAAATAAACATTAACATTAATATCAGTAAAAACAAATATCATATTCCATTTTCAACATTCAACTATCAATTCAATAATTAATCAGTTTACCACCTTTTTCGGCATGATAATACATGGTGTCCGATAATTGTTGGACCAATTTCAAAAATTTAAAAATATATATATTAATGTTACAACTACGATTTTTTTAAACGAGAAAGCAAATAAGAAGGTTTATTCACAGATAGATAATGCGGCGTTACAGCATTTTAAATTTGCTACAGCGAAAGAATTCCATACGCAATGGCTACCAATCGGCAGAAACCGATAAGCGTTTTCTGGTTTTCTTCTGACGTAAACTTGCGTCTCTCCATATTGGTCTAATGGGGAGTCGGGAAATGAAAAAATGATGTCGCTTTTCGTGGTATATTTGAACGCTTATAGCTCCACAACCAAATAACATAGAGAGTTGGTTTCATTTTCATTTGACAGAGAAAGGTGGACATTGAAGATTGCAAAAAGGATTTTAGAATTTGGAATTACAGATTTTTCACAGTCGAGTTGCAAAGTTGGTGAAAATCGCGAAGAATTTTGGTGACGTCACAGCGACCGATGCGCGAGCACGCAGTGGCCAACCTAGCTTCCCGCGCTTTCTCTGAACCTAACTATCTGGTGGCCTCAGTCGCTTGCTGCAGACGGTTGTGAGCGGTATATTAACTGGATTTTCCAAATTTTGCTTCGTAGAAATTTTTAAAAACTGCCAAACTGAGTCAGCGAAGTGATTTGTTGAAGCGGAGGCGAAATCAAGCTGCTGTTCAACATCAAATAAGTGAGGAAGAGAAGAACGCAACCTAAATAACGAATCAGTCACATAAATTGAGAGTTACAAAGAGCTACTCCAGTCACATAATCTCAGAGTCACAGAGAGTTACTTTAGTCACATAGAGCTACTTTAGACACAGAAAGTCACAGTTAAGTGATGTAAGTAAGTTACGCCGCTCAATTCCAGCTGCCGTTTCGCAGAGACAACCTGCTGTCGATTTTTTTTAGTTTTTCTTGAATATTTCGAAAACACAAACTTACTTTCACACTACATGTGAATTAACAAATTAAAGAGCGTAAAATTCCCTGCAAATGCGTGCTTTTATTTTTTTTCTAGTTTAATATTTTCGCAGATAATGGGCTCTCACAAATGCGAGATTTTCAATAATTTACGACACCTAAAACACTATAACGGCGCATTACCTATCTGAAAAAAAAACTTTTTTTAAAAATGCGCCCTCGTTTAAAAAAACCAGTAGTTATAACATTATTATTTTTTTATCAATTTTGAAAATGTGTCCAACAATTCTCTGACACCCTGTATTTTTAAACTGGCATATTACCTGTAAATTCTATAATGCGACATTCGTGATACAAAAATCGTTCAAAATGCTCTATAGGTCCAGCCGTTGGACCTGCCAAATTTGTCATGTAGTTATTTATTGGGTAGTAGCCGCTCACTAAGAAAGACATTTCAAAATTTTAATTAGATTTTTAATTAAAAATTAATCTAAATTTTCACGTTTTTCCTCAATAACTTCAGAGGATATTAATGTAGAAAAACTATTTTTACACGAAAGAAACCCTTTCACACTTTTAACCACTTCTTGGTCGGATTTTTTTTTTAGAATTTCCGACCCAAGAAATAATTTTTTTATTGCTGAAAAGTAATATATGTTCTATCCTGAATCCGAAAATTCAAAATATTTTTGTCAGAAAGCAGATTTTGCTTGAAATACTGTGGTCATACACGTGAGATCCCGTTCACTGATCTCCAGTTTTCCCTGCAATGCGCCCAAATTTCAAATTAAAACAAAATACTCTCTATCAATATATTTTTCAAAATTGCTTCGAGGTATTTAAGATAAATCTCCATGAAAAGAATTATTGATGGTATGTTTAAAATGTTTTTTTTAAAATGGTTTTACAACCTTAACATGAAAAACAGCTTTACAATCTTTCTTCACCATCTGAGCGTAAAAAATCACATTGAAATCGTTTATTGCCGATTATTTTATTGCTTGCATTGCAAATCGCGAAATATAACGAGATGCGTAAGTAGCGACGAATTCACTCTCAACGATGAAATTTTTCTCTTCGTCGCGTGAAAAGCGACGCCGACCAAGGAGGGGTTTAAACAGAAAAATTAGCTTTTCAGCAATAGTAATTTTATTTCTGTGCAATTTTTTGTGTAGCTTTATTTTCACTGCAATACATTTTGCATTATTTTTTACTTTTTTTTAATCGTTTACTTGGCTATTCGAACTTGGTTAATTCGAATTTTTCTCTGATCCTTCAATTTCCTATTAATATAACCTCATAATATCGTTTATACTTCGAATTTATTTTCATTAATTAGAAGTCAAAATTTAATGGGAAAAACCTGTTTTTATTTTTGAATTGTGGAAAATAGCATTAACGCTTTTGGTGATTAGAAGATTATGGAATGAAATGTCATATTTGCAATGCGATCAAAGTTACTTTGTAAAATGACAGTAAAATAAAACAATTCGTTAATAAAGGTCATCATAATGATTATTTTGGCTATGTCCGATAATGTGTTTAACCAAAACATTAGAATAAAACGCTATATGATTATATTTAGGGAACGAATTTTTAACACATATATGCAATAAATCTTTTTGAACTGCTCCTTTCAGAACAAAACTACTGTAATTAACTTTCACTGTCTTTATACCATTGGTCGCCATGTTCATTGACAAATTGACAAGACATTCTGGTCATTGGTCGCTAAGTTACAATGCCCTTCGCAAGGTTCATCAAAATGCTGAAGCATCAATTTCTCATTCATGGCATTAAAAATTATAAGGATATTCCCAATTTTAAAGTTATAAATAGTCCCACCACTAATTTGACGCGCTCTTTCTACTATTTGGTGTTTACCGGCGATACGTGCAGCTTTGCGCTCGGTATTCCAAACTGGCCATGGGCTGGAAGCATCTGAATTTTTATTTGAAAAGTTTAATCCCATATCCTTTTGATTTCTAAACACTACGTGGAGACTGCGACAAAAAGTCTTTTAATGTTTTTTTTTAATGCTACTGTCTTCCTCAAAAACTGTCAACGCCACCACTTTTCATGTATCCTTTTGGGGAAAGCTTGAAGAAACAATTTAAATTAAGGTACTTCATTTGCTACTTTTACTGAATAACATTTAAGATGATATGTTTGCGCATTGTCATTGTTCTTGAGACATTATGCGGATTTGCAAAGCTATGATCTGTAACAAATGCTGCTAAATGTTATTTTGTTCTAAAACTTACAACTTCTTATTCAAACGATGATCCCATTTCCAGGGTTCATGATTCTTAAAAACGATCACATCATCTGAATTTACAAACAATCTCCTCAAAATGCTCAATCAAATCCAAACCCAGACACAAATTTCAATGATGTAGGTTCCAACCACATCTTCACTATTACTCCCCGAATCGTTCCCATTCTAAAAACACGCGTAAAGAAGCTAGCCATCTACTCAACTCCACTCATCCGTGAAATTCCATTACTCCCCGGCGGTTAGTTCCTCACTTCCCCATTTGTGCTCGGTCCCCCGCTTCGATTCGGCGGAAGATTTTTCTTGGCCTATCAGGGGCTGGGCCGGGTTTCAGCGCGTTTTCAAAAAGAAGGGATTTAGAATTCATCCCTTCCCATCTGGGCACGCCAACCCTCCGCACCTCCACCCCCTCCTGAAATTCCAGCATCGATAACGCGAGAAAATATTCCTCATTTTTTCTATTTATTTTGATCCCTTTTCTGGCGCGGCGTCGGTCGATGCGGAGGATATAAAATGGCTTGACGGATCGCCAGTTTCCGTTGTTGCTCGTGCCATGCTTTGAAAGAGCGAACGCTTCACTTATTAATAATAAGGAACGGTTTCACTTCGGGTTCTTATTATTATTTTCCTTGTACTATAAAATGCTCGCAGTTGCGAACTCTTGGCGATAAAACTTCCAAGAAGAAGAAAAGACGACGCAAATATTATGCGAATTTAATTGACTCACATTTTGGACTGAATTAACTTCTCAGACCCTACTAGCACAAGATGCTCTACAATATTGTTACGATACCTTCACGATATTGTACGGCAGTCAGATTATCGTACAGCATCGTGGAGATATCGTGCAATATCCTGGACGAGTATGGGAGCCTCACTAGAGGTCGCTACGGAAGCGTGAAATGTGAGAGGACATAAAAGGAAATTGTTGTCGCTTCCATCCTTATTACAAAATGCAGTCCAAACCGTCATAATATGGCTTGACCGATCACCAGTTTGTGTTGTTGATCATGCCATGCTTTGAAAGAGCGAACGCTCCACATGCTAATAATAAGGAACGGTTTCACTTTGGCTTCTTCTTATTTTTCTTATACTATAAAATGTATGGATTCTTGTTCTCTTGACAACAAAATTTTCGAAATAAAATGACGAAGCAAATAATATGCGAGTTTTAATTTAATTACAGTTTTGAACTTCTCAGAACCTCACTAGATGTCGCTACGAAAGTGTGAAATGAGGGAGGACATAAAAGGAAATTGCTTAAAGTCAATCTCCTCCTTTTTTAAAATGTAGACCAACAGTCATAATATGGCTCGATGGTTGCTCGTACCATGCTTTGAAATAATGAACGCTCCACTTATTAATAATAAGGAACGGTTTTACTTTGGCTTCTTCTTCTTATTTTTCTTGTACTATAAATTGTGTGGAGTTGAGTTCTCTTTGTGATAAAAGTTCCAAGATAAACAGATGGCACAAATACTATGCGAGTTTTAATTGACTACGACTTTGTTTCGAATTAACTGAAATAACTTCTCAGAATCTCACTAGAGGTCGCTACGAAATCGTGAGAGGACATAAAATGAGATGGTTGTCACTCTTCCACCCTTTCTCAAAATGCAGTCCAAACTGTCATAATATGGCTTGACGGATCAAAAGTTGGCTCGTACTATGCTTTGAAAGAGCGAACGATCCACTTATTAATAATAAGGAACGGCTTTACTTTGGCTTCTTTTTATTTTTCTTGTGCTATAAAATGTGTGGAGTTTGGTTCTCTTGGCGATAAATTTTCCAAGATAAATAGACAACACGAATGTAGTGTGAGTTTAATTTACCTACAATTTTGAAATGAAATTCAACTCACTGGAACCTCACTAGAGGTCGCTATGAATGCTTCAAATGAGAGAGAGCATGAAAGGAAATTGTTTCCAGTCACCTCCACTCTCTTTCAAAATGTCTTTCAAACCTGGATATTGGACCAAGGATCGTTTTTTTTATTCTTAAATTTTGGTATTTATGTGGCGAAAATGCAAGATTATCTCTACGGAAATAGTTTTCAGCATTCAAAAACCAATCTAAGCCATTAACATTGTGTTTAGAACTAGAGTTATCTCTATCAATTGCCAAAGCGATATCCCTGTGCTTTGCTTTAGCCACTAGATATTAAACAGTGCGATTTCTATTCTCGGGGTCATATGAAAGATTCGTTTTACGAGAAGAAGCCGGAAGACCTTATAAGCCTAAAAAATGTAACAACTGGCTCATATTCATGTGTAAGAAATAAAATAATTGAATTTGTACTTGACAGCTTTTTGAGCAGGTTACACTAATGTAGAACGCAACACCTTCAACGCAACCTTCAATGGACGCGTAATTCAGTATCGGTGAGAACGTAACCTGCGCTTCCAGCCGAAAAGGTTATGGCTCTTTTCTGAGAGTATTCTTTGTGTAAACCAGGTTAAAATTTACAAACACACATTAAAAACTCTAGAAGACAACTGAGTATTTATTTAAAAGCATTCGTTTACAACTACTGTATTGCCTTTTAAGGCTCTAACTGAGAAAACTTTACCTATTAAATACCTTTTCCACGATATTTTCAATAAAAAAGAATATTCCTATTTCTCTCCGCAACGAAAGAAAACTTATTCCAGTTCAAAGTTATAGGTTAATTAAAACTGACACTTCGTTTGTCTTAACAAGGAAAATAATGGAAAATCAACTGTAACGCCAAAATATAATTAACCAAAAGATAAGTTCTGCTATACTTCAGGAAATGGAAAGTATACCGCTGAAACAGGGTAAAGAAATTAACCCTAACGGTAGGAAGGTTAACTTTGATTCGATTGTCTAACTTTAAACTCGAACGGCAATTTTAATCAACAATCTTCACTTCCATTTTCTGTCTCAGCAGCGCCAAAAACACAAAATTCTGTCTGAATCTCCCTCCGGTTCACATCTGAGAGAAGTGCCTAGCACAGAAAGAAAAACAAACATACTCCAGGAAAGCAATTCACACTTTTTCCTTGTAAATAAATATATTGTTACGACGAGTCCCTTCTTTCACTCACAAAAGCAGGCGCAAATGATGACGCAGGTTCCTTTAATTTAAAGCAATTTAATTTACAGCCAATTATTCAGTAGACAGTCACAAATTGAAATTTGTGAAGACGTACTCTTATATATCTAAATCACAATAGAGCACGAACAATACAGACGGTCGCATAGGTCCCTAGGCTTCACCGCGTTGAATAGCTCGAACAACTCTAATAAGATTGGACTTCAGAGCAGTAGTCCGCTTATATAGCCTAGCGAGGATAGGAATCGAACTTTCTGGAAGCTTCCCCGTATCTTGAGAACCATACCGTTTAAACCATACCGGTAAATCACACCGTTACGAGCAACCATTCCGTACGGAAACGAATTATTTACAGTAGACAGCCACAAATTGAAATTTGTGAAGAAGTACTCTTATATAACTCAATCAAAATAGAGCACGAACAATACAGAAGGTCGCAGATGTCCCTAGGCTTCACCGCGTTGAATAGCTCGATCAACTCTAATAAGATTGGATTTCAGAGCAGTTTTCCGCTTATATAGTCTAGCGAGGTTAGGAATCGAACTTTCTGGGAGCTTCCCCGTATCTTGAGAACCAAGCTTCGCCCAGCCTCGAGACCTCGAGCTTCCCAAACAAGAATTTGTCGCCAAAACAGCCGCAACAATACTTTCACTCTCAGGCTGTTTCCAGATTCAAAAGACATGTTCTAATGCTCACGAACAGACCTCCCAAAATGGAATGGTGCCTCGTCATGCTGAAACCACTTGTTGCTCTCCACAGTTATCATATCATGGTTGAATATCTCCAGCAGGACTCCTTCAATAAAGCTTAAAGTCGTCTCGAACTCCTTCCGGCATGATGATATTTACTGGCCGACTAAGCCGTCACTCACTACAACTGAACCTACATTTATAAAGATGCGCTTTGAAGCACGCACAACTTGTGACTTCACATCAGCTCACTAATGAGAATTGTGGTGATTGATTACGCCTATCCCAGTCAAGAAATCGTCCCGGCGGCAAGATGGAGGCCGCTACACCCCCGTGGTAAGATCTCAGTTTCGTGTCTAGAGTGTTTCGGGTTCGATACCGGATTATACCAAACTTCTTCCATGTATGCGGGCGTGGTGATGGTTAAATCTGATTTCGAGGGTCAAATATTCTTCCGAACCTCTGGTGTGGCGAATGTTTCGAGAGAAGAGTACGGACTCAGGTGTCATCCTTATCATCTGGCCATGCTTCAAATTTGCGAAGTCTATCCCGAAATAGCCCACTTGTTGCTTCTAAACGGGACCTAAATATAATTAATCCTCTGGCAGGTGTATGGAGAGTGCGGTCTATCGGCTTCTGGTTACGTTTCCAGTAATTCGTTCCTATGTAATTATAGTTCCTTTTAACATTAAAAACAGCACTAAATATTTGTACTAACAAATTTAAAACACTCTGTATATCTTTGTCTCTCAACCTGTTTTTCTTTGCACTGAAATTTCTTGTTACGTCGCATATTTTCTGAGTGAATGGTTTTTTTTCCTCATATCTCTCTCTCTCTTTTTTGATTTTAAAAGATCTTATTACTCCACGTGTTATTTGGGAATACTCCTACATCTTAAAGCTTGTTAGAGCTAAACTATATGCCAAGGTTAGATTAACGTCCCGTTTTGAAGCAACACGAGGGCTTTTAGGGATGGACCTCGTAATTTTGAACCGCAGTCAGATGACAAGGACGACACCTGAGATGACACCCCCTCTCCAGACTTCCACGCCTCACCAACGGGAGAACGTTTGGCCACTACGTATGATTTAGCGTTCATCAGGCCGCATGCACGGCGGATCCTCAGTGGAATCGGGTTTAGAACCTGCGACCCTCCGGTCCCGAGGTCAAGACCTTACCACTAGGCCACCGCGGCCAACTATATGCTAAGATACAGTGTTTTGCGAAAGTTTTCTCCGATTCGAAAACCGTTTTAAAGCAAAGTCATGTTATTGCCGTACAGAGATTTACGGGATTACCTACAAATGTAATGATTCCTCAACCAAAACAGCATTGAAGAATTTCCATGATACCGTAAAACTAGTGAGGTTTTTCATTCTGAAACATCTCACTACTTCATTCACATGAATGAAAACCAAGTAATCGAAGTTTCAGCAGTTGCGTAGCGACCGGGAGGAAGGGGCTGCAGATGCCCGGGCGCAAGTCTTGGGGGCGAAACATTAGAGCATTTATGGCACTTCTTAAAGTGAAATATCATGTGGGGGGCAAAAAATAAGTCCATGTTCCGGGCGCTATTGATACTCGTTAAACCACTGATGACGACTGAAAGGACGAAGAAAAACATATTAGAAATCAGGAGCATGTTACCCTCGTTATGCCACTGTGCTTCAGCCCGTTCACCTTTCCTCAACAGGAATGGAATTAGAGTTCTCCCGACGAGAGGGCAGGGTCTCTCCGACAAGGGGATACGACCTGCTGTACAGTGGGAGGGACGTATTGACGAACCTTTCAAATTTTTGGTGGATCTTTATTTATCTGCTAATTGAATACCCCATTGCGTGAACGGAGTATAAGAATTTGCCCCGATATGGGGGCACTGCATCCCCGACAGGAGGAACCTGACCCATCTCACTGATGCTACCCCTGAGCATAAACTATTCATACACTCTATAGCCAACGAATACTTCTCCACTTTCAATACTGGAAAGGTTAGACATCCGTTTACCGCAACAGAATGGTCAGGACACTATAAATCTTCATATAAAATAAATTCAGCAAATTTTGTGAACCTCTATCGCCTCTATTCGATATTTCTCTCAACTTCATGACTTAAACCGACTCAGGACTAAAATTCGAGCTCAATAATTTAAATTCTGGGTACTTATATATTAACGCCACCGAAGCTGAAATTGCGCTAATGCGCCAAGATTGGCGGCACTTAAAAA
>BGPR01000033.1:659361-702519 GCA_013235015.1 Araneus ventricosus | reverse complement strand
TATTACGTATTGCTCAAGTCAGAAAGTGGTTCATTGTAATGCCACATTTCCTTTCAGGTGGTAATGTTCGATGGATAAGAATCTTGACTCCAGAGCTCCATTAAAATTCCTTTGCACGTGGTTGTCAAAAGAAAGAATCAAAAACTTTCTTTTTCATAACTTTTATAAATGCTCTTATGCTTTCCTAATCCTACCTTCAAAAAGTGACTTGGTTGTTTCGGGAAGGTCTGTACCTCCCACCCCTGCGTATGTCCCTGAAGAACTAGAACGTGTTGAACAATTAAAGAAATTTTTCTACCTAAGCAATGCAGTGCCCACTAATAACTAATTAGCAGAAGTAATGAAACGATGATTAGGCGAAAAATCCTGATTTTTAACACCCTGTGCTTAACCCACCGCGAACTCAACCCTTCTTTGTTTCTTTCACGTCCCTCATTCACACAAAAAAAATCATTCGTAGCATTTTTTTCCTAAATGACCCTTTATGGGTCCTAGCGATCTTCCGTTGAGTGAGAAGAGATTATTCCTTGTCTTTATCACATTCTGCCCTCTTATCAAAAAGTTCTGATTAAGGTATCTTCTGATTAATTCATAACATCAAACAGCCGCTAAAAGGCTAGGATCACCGCTTAGAAAGAAGAAAAACTTTATTCTCTTAAGAATCTGTTTTGAGTGATTAAATTTTTTTATTATGTATAATTTGAAGATCCATAAAAAAGGTGTAAAAATCCACATATTTTTAAAGGAGGAAAAAACGTTTTTATTTTATCTTCATAAAAAGAAAAGAACATATAAATAAATCAGGCTGATTATAACACATACACAACACTCTCATATCTACGTATTTGATCTAGTTCTCAAACAAGTGACTGATGATTTGACATTTCTCAATTCAAACTTGGTTAAAATTTCTCTACTAAAATAAAGGAAATGTGACATGCCCAATTAATGGAATTCAACAGATTTAATTTAAATTTATTTTTAAGTAATGGGGATAAACAAGCTCATATGAAAAACTATTGCTCTTCAAATTAAGAGAGAAAGAAATATCAAAATTTCTTTAAATGAGGACTTGACAGAGAGATCTTCTTATATATGTGATTTAAAACCACACCCTAGTTAGTGTAAGGTTAATAGATCGATAGCTAAATAAAATTCCAAATCTTTAGCCAATGTATGAGGATGTGGTAAGTAGGTTATAAAAGCCAATACAAAATAAAGCAAAACTGAGATATTTACTTCTAAAAGCATGTTTATTTCTCTTCATAATTACCATTTACATAATCATAAACTTTTCAGCTTGTTGACTACTGAGGAGGCCATTAGCAACCCTCTTATAGGAGTGGTAGCTCTACTCCCATTTCATCTAGTCTATTTAATAAGTCCGTGAATCAAGGACTCATGGTAAAGAGAAGTACGCTCTTCTGATAGTCCAAGAAACTTGATATTACCTGAGGTCAGAGGCGGCCCAAGGCGCAATTACCCGTGGCTCCAAGTCTGTGCGCCAACGCGGAGTGTGGGTGAGAAAAATGCATCTAGTCTATTTAATAAGTCCATGAATCAAGGATCGTGGTAGGGAAGTATGGCCTCTTCTGATAGTCAAAGAAACCTTGTTATTACCTGAGGTCAGATGCAGAATAGCCGTGGGTCTGTGCGGGTTGGCGCAACGCGGGAGTGTGGTGAAAAAAAATGTTTTCATCTAGTCTATTTAATAAGTCCATGAACAAGGATCGTGGTGGTGCGGAAGGAATGGCCTCTTATGATAGCCAAAGAAACCTTGAGATACCTGAGGTTAGATGCAAGTAGCCGCGGGCTTGGCGGGCTGGCGTCAACGCGGAGTGTGGTGAAAAAATGTTTTCATCTAGTCTATTTATAAGTCCATGAATCAAGGACTCGTGGTAAAGGGAAGTACGGCCTCTTCTGATAGTAGTCAAGAAAACCTTATTACCTGAGGTCAGATGCAAGTAGCCGTGGGTCTAATGCGGGTTGGCGCCAACAGGGGAGTGTGGTGAAAAAAATGTTTTATCTAGTTCATTTAATAAGTCCATGAACTGCGACTGTGGTAAAGGGAAGCTGCCTCTATGATAGTCAAAGAAACCTTGTTATTACCTGAGGTTAGATGCAAGCAGCGTGGGTCTATGCGGGTTGGCGTCAACGCGGAGTGTGGTGAAAAATGTATTTCATCTAGTCTATTTATAGGGTCCATGAATCAAGGACTCGTGGTAAAGGAAGTACGGCCTCTTCATAGTCAAAGAAACCTTGTTATTACCTCTGAGGTCAGATGGTAGCCGTGGGTCTGATGCGGGTTGGCGCCAACGCGGGAGTGTGGTGAAAAAAATGTTTTCATCTATTCTATTTAATGTCCATGAATCAAGGACTCGTGGTAAAGGAAGTACGGTCCCTTCTGATAGTCAAAGAAACCTTGTTATTACCTGAGGTCAGATGCAAGTAGCCGTGGGTTCTGCATGGGTTGGGCTAACGCGGGAGTGTGGTGAAAAAAATGTTTTCATCTATCTATTTATAAGTCCATGAATCAAGGACTCGTGGTAGGAAGTACGGCCTCTATGATAGTCAAAGAAAGCTTATTACCTGCTGAGGTCAGATGCAAGTAGCCGTGGTCTATGCGGTTGGCGCCAACGCGGGAGTGTGGTGAAAAAAATGTTTTCATCTAGTCTATTTAATAAGTCCATGAATCAAGGACTCGTGGTAAAAGGGAAGTACGGCCTCTTCTGATAGTCAAAGAAACCTTGTTATTACCTGAGGTCAGATGCAAGTAGCCGTGGGTCTAAGTGCGGGTTGGCGCCAACGCGGGAGTGTGGTGAAAAAAATGTTTTCATCTAGTCTATTTAATAAGTCCATGAATCAAGGACTCGTGGTAGTGCTGGAAGTACGGCCTTATGATAGTCAAAGAAACCTTGTTATTACCTGAGGTTAGATGCAAGTAGCCGGGTCTCGCGGGTTAGTCAACGCGGGAGTGTGGTGAAAAAAATGTTTTCATCTAGTCTATTTAATAAGTCCATGAATCAAGGACTCGTGGTAAAAGGGAAGTACGGCCTCTTCTGATAGTCAAAGAAACCTTGTTATTACCTGAGGTCAGATGCAAGTAGCCGTGGGTCTAAGTGGTTGGCGCCAACGCGGGAGTGTGGTGAAAAAAATGTTTTCATCTAGTCTATTTAATAAGTCCATGAACTCTGACTCCGTGGTAAAGGGAAGTACGGCCTCTTCTGATAGTCAAAGAAACTTGTTATTACCTGAGGTCAGATAAGTAGCCGTGGGTCTGGCGGTATGCCAACGCGGGAGTGTGGTGAAAAAATGTTTTCATCTATCTCATTTAATAAGTCCATGAATCAAGGACTCGTGTGAAGGGAAGTAGGCCTCTTGATAGTCAAAGAAACCTTGTTATTACCTGAGGTCAGATGCAAGTAGCCGTGGGTCTAAGTGCGGGTTGGCGCCAACGCGGGAGTGTGGTGAAAAAAATGTTTCAATAGACATGAAAAATAAATTCACAATTTTAAAAAAAATTGTTGAATTTATTATTTTAGTTTCAAGAAGACCATTATATAACCTGAAATATATCTGAAGTTTAAAAATTCTCACCATAATATTATTAAGTCATATTTGCAGGTAAAACATGCATATTTCTAAGCAAAAGTTTGTTTGACATTTAGAATCAGACATTATAGATTATAGAATTTTAAAAAATACGTTGGTTGAGGGGAGGGGTACGACATATTCTTGCCTTGCCCTGTTGGTAAAGTTACTTCGGGGCCGCTTCTGTCTGAGGTAGAAGTACGATATCAGCTCCAGTATATGGGGGTAAACTGCCTTCCTGGGGGACTTCCAGGGGGAAATAGACCACATTCTATTTCACTTGAAAGAAAGTTTGGCAGCCCGTTCGTAGCGAATTATTCGTAACTAACGCGTATACAAGTCTACCAGTGTTTGAATAATGCTGAAGAGCATAAGAAGATAAAACACATCGCATTCTCCTTTCGATTCATTTACCTCAGAAATTCTGTGCCATGCCTAATCAATTAGGAACCGACCCTATTGTTAGAGAGATCTGGAGTAGTGATGTGCTAAATGTGATATTATAAATATTTTAAAATGCATATAAATTAATCAGTATAAAAACGTCATGGGTGCCACGCCATATATGGATTGCTAAATGAGATAGAATAAATACTTAAAAAGTATATAAATTAATCAATATAAAAATGCCAATTAGATAAGATGAGATTAGCTTTTTTTATGCTTGGTTTCAGTAATCATCAGTTGTGAAAGGAATTAAGCTTGGCTTCATTTACTGTTTATAAATACTTTAATTATGAAACTAAAATTATTTTAAGTTAAGAAATTCTACTCGACGTAAACAAAAGACTTAACCAAGAGTCGCAAAGAATTGTCTTAAGTATTTATTATTTTATATCGTTTTGACTTTCAAGGAGAAAAAATAGATCGGACGAGGGAGGGGGAAGGGGAGCGATTATGTTCCAGTCGTAAAAACCTCTTAAACTGTTTATTTCAATAAGCTGCTTTATTGCTTAAAATGAGTATTGAGAATTTTCATAGAAATGAATTCTTTTTTTCATTTGTACGCTTTCTAAATTAATCTGTTTTTATTTTTTGTAATATTTAATAAAAGATCAGTGCTCCAAATGGAAATAGAATCGAAAATGATTTGTTTTTTAGAATACAGTTTGATAATTTGGGAAAGAAACAACAATGGCAAAAAAAACCTTTTTTAATCTTTTTAAACGAAGCATTTATGAAGGGAATCTAATTCCATAATCTTCAGATTTCAGTAAAATGAGAAGAACAGCAATACCTGTGGGAAAAAACTCAGTTTTTGCTCTTAGACAGGCATTTGAAAAATACTCTTTTCTTCAGTTTCAAACAAATGCAAGAATAAATCTAAAATCCCGTTCAAAATTCGGGCGGTTATTTTAAAACATGAATCTATATACAGTGGCTCTCAAAAGTTTTCGTACACTTACGATTTTCAATGAAATAGGGCTCTATCCATTAATTCAAATTAGTATTTCTGAATAAGTATTTAATAATAAGATCTATATTCTATTCTTAACAAAACTGCATGAAATATTTTAAAAACATAGTAAAACTTTATTTTTAAGAAATCAACAATCAAAAAGTAACAAAAATTTTATCTCACAAAAGTCTTCGTACACTTTAAAAAAATCTCTACATATTAGTAAATATTCTAATTCTTCGTTAAATTAATATTTAGTAGGATATCTTTTAGCATCCACAACAGCTTTTAAACGTTTGGGAATGGATTTCACTAGTTTTTTAGTAATTTCTGCATCAATGTTCATCCATTCTTCCATCATTACTGTTTTTAGTTCGCTTTTCGTTTTAATGTCGTGTTTTCGTACTCTAACCTCCAGGTCTCTCCAAATATGTTCTATTGGGTTTAAATCTGGCGATTCAGATGGTGTTTTCTAATTTTGTGGACAATTATAGAGACACCAGAGGCGAACGTTGAGAGCCGTGTGCTTAGGATCGTTATCTTGATAAAAAACAAAGTTGTTTCCAATACCCAAACTTTGGGCTGATAATTTTAAATTGTTTTTTAAAATATTTAAATAAAGAGCATGATTCATTATGCCATCAATAAATACCAAATTACCTAGTCCTGATGCTGACAGGCACCCCCACACAAGGACACCTCCATCCACATACTTAACTGTTCCAACTAAGTTCTTGAGATTAAGTTCCTCATTTTTTCTTCTCCATACCATTATACGTCCATCGGAACCAAAAATGTTAAATTTGCTTTCATCTGCAAATAAGGCATTATTCCAATACATTTCGGGTTTATTTAACATTGATTTTGCATAGGAAAGCAGAAGCTTTTTTTTCCCGCACTAACAAAAAAATTTTTACGGGCAGAACGCCCATTTAATCCAGCTGCTCTGAGAACTCGTCGAAAAGTTTCAGGAGAAATTGAGAAGTAGAAAATTTTTCATTAAATTCTGCCGAAACTTTTAAGGCATTCAAACGTGGATTTTTAACAAATTTTCTAATTATAAATATCTGATTACGTTTTGTTAACTTTGCCGGTCGAACATTTGTTACCTTGTTTTCGATCTGATTTTTTTCTTTAAAGCGTTTTATCACATACTGCACTGTAGAATGGGATAAATGAACTAATTTGGCGATATTCCGAACTGATTTACCACTACTATGATGAAAAATAATTAATTTTCGAATGCTGTTTGTTGTTTCATTACGACTACGAGCCATTTTTAAATAATAAATAGAATATTACGGTGTAAGCAAGCAAAAATGAAAGCCAAACGATTTTTTAAATGCCACCACAATGCAAAAATAAAAATAAAGTGACAGACGAAAATTTAAATGATGAATTTATCCGAAAATATTTCAAAGTTTTACTATGTTTTTAAAACATTTCATGTAGTTTTGTTAAGAATAGATTATAGATTTTATTATTCAATACTTATTCTGAAATATTAATTTTAATTAATGGATAAAGCCCTATTTCATTGAAATTCGTAAGTGTACGAACACTTTTGGAAGCCAATGTACACTAGAGGTCACCCAGTGGTCGCAATTTTTGACATTTCCTTGGGTTTTTTTTATTGCTATACTGGCCAGGTTTCGCCAAGGCTACACAGTTAATTTGCCTAACTTTTTCAAATTATATAAAATTTAAATAAAAAATTAATTCAAAAAATGAAAAATGAAATAAAGAATGCGTGATTCGTATTGTTTTATATTTTTTTATTGAAACAAAAAAAAAACAAACCGGGCGGTTAAAAAAATAAATGTTGACCATAGACAATTATGTATTTGACATTGAATATGAACGCAAACAATGAATGTTTTACTTTATTTTATTTAATGTATTAGTAATACATACTATAATAAATTCCTTAGAGACAATCTCGACTATGTGCGACTGTTTGATCACAGACTAATATGTGTTTGACATTGACAGATTTAAATCATCCGCATTTTGTATTTCACTCCGAAGTGTGTTTTAAAATAAGTAATCTAAAGAAACTCCCTTTTGGAGTGGATTTCACTGCGGGGGGATTAAATAAATTACAAATCATCCGCGACGCATTCACTCAAACAAGGAATGTTTAATTTAATTTAATTTAATTTAATGTATTTGTGACACATATTATATATAAATTTTATCTTTCTGCACTCCTTCTCCATATGAACTTTAACTATGCCACATCTCACACTCCTCCGTGCTCGCAATATGCTTAAAAAGGGGTACAATGTGTTTTCTTCAAGTATTAATATATAGATACAACAGAAAGTCACTCACTGACTCATCAACGAATCTGCCAAACCACTGGGACAAGAAACTTGAAATTTGGCAGATGGTTGCTTCTTGGGTAGTAGGTGCTCACTAAGAAAGAAGTTTTCGAAATTTTAATTAGAATTTTAGTTAATTAAAATTTATCTTAAATGTTAACTTTTTCCCACAATAACTTCGGAGCATATTTTCGCCCCAAAACCGTTTTTACATCATCTTTAAGTTAAAAAAAATTAGCTTTTCGATTATACCAATTTCATTCCCATGCACCATTCTGTTTAATTTTCATCAATTTTTGAAAGTGTTTTCAAACACAATTTCTAACAATATTTTTATTGTTATAGTCTGCTATAGGACTTTTTTGGAGCATGCGCGGATTTTTTTTACATTAAAACTATAAAGGCATGTAAATATTTTATCCCGAGGAAAAAGGTAGCAATAATGTGTTACTACGCGTACGAAGTCGCAGGCATCAGCTAGTAAAATGCAAAATAACATAGATTAAATTTCACCTATTATCAAAATTCAATCACAAAAAAATCATAGTTGATAATTTTAAAAATCTTTACATGCGTGAGCCATTTTCTCTCTAAGTATAAGGTTGCCGTTTAATATTCCGTATGAACTGCATTCTATTTCCACTGATTCGGCCATTTTTACCACGTTTTTATTAACTCGCTTTCTTGTCTGTCTGTCTGTCTGTTCGGTACAAATCTTGCGATCGATTTTAAACTAACTTCCCAATGAGCTGGAGACTTGAAACTTTAAACATAGTTCAGAACTAGATGACAATGCATTATTAATTCGCTTTCTTGTCTGTCTGTCTGTCCGTTTGTCTGTCATTTCATATTTTGCATGACGCATCCGCAATACGTTTTTCATTATATCTCGAAAACTATTAACATTACAGACTTGGTTCTCAGGTATATGGATGACCCATGGGATCATGGAAGCACCCCCATATCTTAGCCATATCTTTGCGCATGCGCAGTACGTTTTTCATTATGCCTCGAAAACTATTAACATTACAGATTTGATTCTTGGGTATATGGATGACCCATGGGATCATCGAAGCACCCCCATATTTTAACCATATCTTTGCGCATGCGCAGTACGTTTTTCATTATATCTCAAAGGTCTCTGCGTCACATAACGTTTTTTTCAGGAAAATAACAATTTTTTTATTTATGATCAGGTGAAGAGAAACTGAAATAAACCTGAAATTTGCCACATGTCTCCGTCATAATCTCATCAAGATGTTTAAAATCGATTGCAAAATTTCACACACAGATGACTAAAAAGGAGAAAATAATTATTTAAAAAAATAAAAATTTTAATAGACCACGTTCTTAAAACGGACTAAAAAGTATAAAATAATTTCTTCTAGTCCTATACAGATTTATAAACCCATACAGATTTAAAACGAAAAACGTGGGGCGCATGCAATATTTAGTAGTAAGGAGTGTAGGGAGTAGCTGTCGTTGAGAAAACTCACACAACAGTTCATATCATTACCATTGCAATAAAATTGTTAGTGACTGAAATAAACTATTTATACATCAATTATCTATTACATGCGCCCCACGTTTTTCGTTTTAAACCTGTATGGGTTTATAAATCTGTATAGGACTAGAAGAAATTATTTTATACTTTTTAGTCCGTTTTAAGAACGTGGTCTATTAAAATTTTTATTTTTTTAAATAATTATTTATTATCTGCTTTCTTACAAGTGGAAGTATATACGATGTTTTAGTAGACTTTTGACGTAGACTTGCGTCTCTCCATAGTGGTCTAACGGTGCGACGGGAAAGGAAAAAATTATGACGCTTTTCGTGGTATTTTTAAACGCTTATAGCTCCGCCACAAAATAACATATAAAGTTAATTTTAGTTTCATTTAACAGAGAAAGGTTGACATTGAAGATTGCAAAAAGAAGTTTAGAATTTGGAATTACGGTTTAGTCACAGTCGAGCTCCAAAGTTGGTGTAAATCACTAAACATTTTGATGACGTCATAGCGACCGATGCCCGCGCACGCAGACTAAGACAATTTATTCATTGATCTGAGGTTCACGCGAAATATTACACAAGAATTGTTGAGTTACGTCGAATTTTGCGCTAAAGTTAAACGCTTATATATCCGCAACTAAATAACATAGAAAGTTGGTTTTAAATTCATTTAACAGAGAAAAATTGGCAATGAAGATTGAAAAAATGATTTTAGAATGTGTAATTATGGTTTAGTCACAGTCGAGTTGCAAAGATCGATGACGTCACAGCGGCCATTGCTCGTCACGCATCGGTTGTGAGCTGGGCATTAACTGGATTCTAACAGATTAATAATTAATTCATTTCAGATTAATTAGTTCATTCAGATTCATTTAACAGAGAAAGGTCATAGAGCATAGGTCATAGGTCGAAGTCATATAGAGCTACTTTAGTCACAGTTGAGTAATCGATTATTTATCTGTCCTTAATTAATTATTATTAACAATTGTGGATTTAATTGAGCTTCCCTTTCCATCGATTTAATTGAATTGAGTTGGCTTTAGTTTCATTGAACAGAGAATGGTCAAAGAGCATAGGTCATAGATCAAAGCCACATTCACATAGAACAACTTTAGTCACACAAAGTCACAGCTGAGTAAGGTAAGTAAGTCTACGCCCCTCAATCCCAGTTGCCGTTTTGCAGAGAGATCCTCCCGTCGAATTTTTTTTCTCCGTGTACGTTTAGTACAAATGTTGTGCTACTAAACCATTAGCTCACAGTAGAAAAAAAGACCCTTGCCTGCGTAAGTCCCTCTTTACCTCCTTGTTGCTACAGTCTTGGTAGACCAGGATATTATTCTCCCGCATTAGTGACTAAGTTTTCTCCGTCGGTCTTTCCCTGGCCATACACCCTTTTTGATTGGCTAGGCCGGTGTGGGCTTGTATAGGAATGTAATAATGGTCTAAACAACCTGAACGGCCAAAAATAGCATTATTAAGTCATTTAGACAACACAAAGAAAGAGAAGGTATCGTTGAGTCTTTCTCTCCTTTTCTGGTCTCTCCGGTCATCGGGGTCGACATCTGAGCTCACCCCGCTTTGTCATATTTGGCTGGACATCGCTCTTTGTTTTAATAGCCATAGAGCAGATTCTTACATTCACCAGTGGCGTAGTCGGTTAAGACATGGTATGACTTAGGAGTACAAACCGCAGGAAGAAAGTTATAGGTGACTGTGATCTTAACTTCTCTGACTGTGATCCTGACTTCTGTGACCGTGATCTTAACTTCTGTTACTGTGATCTTAACTTCCGTGACTGTGATCTTAACTTCTTTGACTGTGATCTAAACTTCTCTGATCGGGACATTCACCACTAAGCCACTCCACTTTTTTCGGAGCACAGGAGGCCAAACCCCTTCGTCAATGTAAGAGACCGATGAGAAATGATGTAGGCCGAGGAAGCAGTAGGAATTCCAACCGGTTTGGATTTTCATTCGGCCTACTAGGCCATAAAACTGAAATAATATAGTGGGTTTGGGGGACCGAGCCTCTCCCACAAAAGTGAAAACCACAAAATGGTCCACCAAATTTTATGGGCTGAAAATGGAAACGGTCATCTAAGAAGCATTCCAAATGGATTGGAACATATAGATGGTGAATGTCCAGTTTAAACCAGCACTATTCAAAACTTGTAGACCGATATGAGCCTTAGCAACCAATCACTGAATGTGTTCAGGTTAGCTGTTGAAGGTCTTCATCCAAGTGAAACATAAATTTGAGCCAATTTCCTCTCAAGTCCTCCAGAAAGAAGCCAACACACAGAAATCACTGTCTCAGGTGATACATAGTTTTTCCGAAGTAGCCTTGACCAACAGAATATGCCCCACTTCCCCTTTATCCCGAGTCCTTTATTCCTGGACTTCGCTAGATATACTACAACAAAGGGATATGAATCGCCATATATACTGTACTAAAAGAATACAGTCTAGTGCAAATGTTGCACAGCTAAATTTCACATCATCCCAAAACTAATCTATTCACTCTTCGATCATATTGAAGATAATTTTATTTCTGTAACGAATGGCAGTCAATTCCTTACATTTCATACGTTTAATGTTCTTGATTAATGGCACAGTATATACATTTCTACTATACTTGTCTATACAATATGTAGAGGGAAATTTCAATTTCAATCTATTAATAGTTAATAGAACAATTCAGTTCAATTTCATCTGAAGTCATCTTGGACCAAGAGACCATACTTAACCCTCTGACACCGAGCGAGGCGGTCCCGGGCTGTCTAAAAATTTCCCCTTAACAACGAAGAGGGCCGCTCTAAGGCGGTTGACTTCTTTTGAGGAGAGTTGAGGTTCTGAGATCGCTTCGGAGATAAGCATTTTAGGGGGAGGGGTCCAATTATCCTTGCAAACCGCAGCCCATTTCCTTGCACCTTAAGGGAAGGTTATAGTAGGGGTTGGGGTGGGGTTATAAATGATCACCCAGGTTGGGAGAGTCCAATTCATGTCGATTCCTCCCAAAAGGTCCCGGTTTTAAAGGAGCTAGAAGAAAAAAGTTGCCTTGGGGTTAAAGAGTTAAACCAATTCCTCCGCGATTTGGTACCTAAAGGGTTTTCTGCGGAGAGGGGAGAGACAGTCTCAAAAAGGAAGAACTGGATGTCTCCGAAGGGTCAAGCCGATTATGGCTATAGTGGGTCTCGGATAAACTTTGTAGTCGGCTCTAGTGGTTGGTGGAAGAAATTTTGCAGCCTGGACATTACACTTCCCTGTCTTATTTCAACACATCGTGTCTAATAAATTGCTATTAAGCAAAGACAAGAACAATTGACACCACTGGAAGTTGGAAAGAACTAAAAATTTCAAATTCTCAATGCCTTGAAAATGAGAGGTGTCACTTCTCTATCTATGTCATAATTCCCATTTTAAAGAAGCTTTAGAGATTTTATTTCCTTTAATATAAAGGTTAAAATTATAATTGGTAGATACGTTTAGTCTTTAGATTACAGCAGGCTTGGTGAATAAGTACTGAAGTAAATTTTAACATCACTGTAATGTTTCTGCTTGCTATTTTAAATAGTTATTAATATTAAAGTTTAATTATTAAGAATAATTTTAATTTTAATAAATTAAGTTCAAAAACTCTTTAGAATCATCTCATTTTAAAAAAAAATATTATTACAAAAAAAACTATTATTATCTTTCATTTTTCTACATGCTATAGTACACATTAAGAAGAAATTTGATTTATCAGTTCACAGAAAAAAACAACTGCCCACACTTCTTCTTCAAAAAAGCTGTAATAACCGGTATATGATAAAAAGTCAAATAAAGCTTATCTCCACTCTTAACAAAATAAGCGAACACAAAATCCCATAATTAAAAAATACTATTTTTCAAAATTTTTATAAACTCGCCACGCTTGTATGAACGCATGAATTATATCCAACAATAAATGTTGTTCCACTCCATACCAACACTCTTTTTCTCCCCGTGTTTTTCTTGCTCGTTTCACTCCATCAATTCATTCTTGGGGCATTTCTCCGAAAAAGATTGAACGATTTATTCGAGGATAGTCCCTGGGAGACCTGCCGTCCTTTTCTTTTCCATCAGACAACCCCCCCTGCCATCTTTCTCGACCCCCCTCCATGTTTTATTTATTTATCCTCGACGGGGGGATCAGAGCCGTCGACCGCGATCCTCGAGTCCAGCCTTATCGGCGGGTTCGCTGCAACTGCAATCCCCAGAAGGAAGATCTTTCAGCTTCCGTCTGCTATCAACTTAACTTCAACCCGATGGCATAAATCGAGAAATAACTAGCTGGCCTTCGCTTTTATTTTTTGGGTGTTCTTGTCTCTAGCACGTTTACTTGCGGGGCGCTAATATTTGGTGATAATGATTTGTCAGTTATCCACTGTAGAGTATTTCAACGACGATCGAAAATGATACTTGAATAGAAGTGTGTGATAAATCTTTTGATAGATGCAGCTGTTAATATTTTATTGATGTCCAATTTGATTTGAGTTTTCAAAAATGGTTTTTGAAAATAACTGTGTGATTAATCTTTTGATAGACGCAGCTGTTAATATTTTAATGATATCCAATTTGATTTGAGTTTTCAAAGATTTGAATTTTTGAATAGAAGTATGATAAATCTTTTGATACACGCAGCTGTTCAATATTTTAATGATGTCCGATTTCATTTAAGTTTTCAAAAATGATTTTTGACTAAAAGTGTGTGATAAATAGTTTGGTGGACTCAGCTGTTAATATTTTAATGATGTCCGATTTGATTTCAGTTTTCTTCTGGCTCTTTTTATTACTGAGCGAATGATCTCATTTTGCGATACTCCGAAATTTGAAGGAGCGTCAAGGATTTGAATCTGAATTCTGGTCATCCAGAAGATCTGACCCTAAATAAATAGTTGGTTTATTTTGTTATAGGACATGGATCATTTAAAGATGACTTAAATAGTTTTTAAGTTTCATCTACTTCATTATGTTCATGCGCTGTCTAAGGTAATGCCGATCATTAAGTTTTTGAATGCAGACTTACAACTGATTTTTATTTAATCCTTTCCGACTAAAATTATTTGTTAGTTAAAAAAATTAAAAACAAAACTTAGTGCTTAAAACTTCATTATTAAAAAAATTCTTCACGTTTAAAATTTTCCTTTTATTCTATATTAATTAATTCAATGCATCCAGAATAATTCATCAAAAGTATCCGTTCATTATTCATTTGTTGTTGTTGTTACTAATCTCCAATCGAGTCAGACCAGATCAAGGAATCCGTTGACTTTGATGAAATCAATGACTAAAAGGGGAGAAGCATAAATTTCTACCCAGTCAAGTCCTTGACAGTCCAAAATGTGTTTAGGTGATGCTTGATGTTGTTGGCATTTAGGGCAGAGAGGGTAGATCTTGTTGAACTCAGAATATGTCAGGCATTTCAGTGGCCGCTGGTGAGTCATCAAAGACAGGTACTGGAGGGATAGGAAAAGTCCTGGCTTTCTTCCTTTGTACCAGTGGTGAGAGGGAGGCACCAGCCACTCCGCCTTCTTTTGGGCTTTTTTCCGCGAAGATAGTTCTAGGAAAGTAATCTCTGAAGAGGAGGGGACGGGATGACTTGAGCCCTCCTTTGCAAGATTGTCGGCCAATTCATTTCCGTGAATATCTACATGCGAAGGGGTCCATTGAAAATGTGCATCATGCTGAAGGGAGATGAGGTTCAATTTTTGTAAGATGGATAAACTTGTTTTATCCCCAATGTAGGTCCAGTTTTTAAGATGTTGAGCTACTGCTATCGGTAAGTATCCAGAGGTCTCCAAAGTTGCTTTCGCTCATGATGATCTCTAGACCCACACCGATTGCCAGTAATTCACTTCGGAAAACTTATTCATTTGTACATAGATAATGTCCCCATCAAACCCTCTTCGGTTCAAATTAAAAGCAGAAATGCATAGAAAAGCACTTTATTCCTACGATGCCAAACAGCATTACTTGCCCGGAAATGCTTAACAAAGCTTTCAATGCACAACAAAAATAATTGGGTTGTGAATGGTTTGAAAAATAATGTGTTATTTGCTCATCAGCTGTTTGGTTGTTCTGTAAATCCCCTATGATTTTCTGTGTTTTGTTCTGAATTTTGCGCCTAAACATAACAAAATATTTCATTGAATCTTTTTATAAGATAGCATTTAATTTTCTATTTTCTATATAAAATTCTCTTAAAGCATTTTAATTCTCTCTCAAAACAAGATAGCAAAAAAATCATCAGAATTTAAATTCCAAGTCTTCGAATTTCCGTGAAAACTAAATAAATAAATTATGAGCATCCTTATACAACTTTTAGATGAATGTTTTAAGTGAAATACATTCGAATTCAGCATTTTTCGAACATCAAGTCAAAACTTCCGTATTGTACTTGCACAACACGCAGAAAGTTTTAGAACACAACAACAAAAATAAGTAAAATTTCTATTTATATTAATATGCCGGCTTCATATTCGTTTTCGCAGCTGTAAGAAACATAATGGTCCATTCAAGGTATATCGAATGAAACTATTTTCTCTAAGATATTTGATATTAAAATAATAAATATAAAAAAGTTTCTGAAAGCATGATGCTTTAAAAAGTAGAAATTGTTTTATATCAAAATATGGACAGCAAAATATAAATCGCAAAAGCTTACAGCACTGCACTACGCAATAGGAATTTTAATCACGTTTATAAGATATTTTAATTTTTAAGGAATTATTAGGGATTTTTTTCTTATAATAACCTTTATTGCTTAATTTCTTTATGGTATTGATTGCAGCATCTCACGCTTTTACAACTTTGTTTTGATGTCCGTATTTTTTACTCTTTTATTACACTAATAAATCGCATTTTTAAAAGCATCTTGATCTCTATCATTTTCTTGTGTTTAGTTTTAAAATATATCTTAATTCATTATTATAAAAATTATGGAATCTTAAATCTATTTCTTCTCAAATTCAATACCAGATGGTTCTAGTCATATGGAATAATAAATAAATTAATTAATTTCAATTCATTAGGTGATAATGAAGATTCGAAAAAAGTAAAATATAGTGCTGACATCGAGAACACCCAACGGCACGAAATCACAAAACTCTAGTGCATCAAGTGGTGAGTAAATATCGATTTAAAAAATTCCATCTTTGCAAAAATGAAACGTCAAATTAAATAGAGGCGTGTAATTTAACCAACAAATGACATCTTTCTCAACCAACCTTCGATTCAATTTCAATTAAAGAACAATGGTTTAAATATTTAACATCCTCACAAAATATAGAGATTTTTTTAAAATTAGAATTATTTCTGAGAAGTTTATACCGTCGAAGGCAGCGCAAAAATAATCGTTTGGCATTCCTTTAATGGCCAGCAGATTTTTCTCCGCGACGATTCTCCGGGCAGAAGAAGTTTCGGAAACAATACCAATTTTGTTTCATCCGCAGAAACTGCTGATCTGATCACTTTTGCAGGCATCTGTTGGAAAAACATGATAAATTGCGTCGTTTCCTCCCATTTTCTCGACGGATACCTCCGCACATTTATCACTTGATACTACCCTCGCTTAATCCAACTCGGTTGTTTCCACATCTTCTCTTTCAATCGAGCGGTGGTTGTTCCGGTTTTGTAGCAATAACATGTGCAATGTGTTAACCCCAGTAGTACGAAGATATTGTAAAATATTGTACAATATAGAAAAATATTTGCAATATTATTTAGTTTTGTACAATATCATGTAATATTATATAATATCCAACGGTATTGTACAATATCGCGCACCATATTGTGCTACCTGGGACAAGAACCTAAATTTTTCTGTGTTTCCACATCTTCTCTTTCAATCGAACGATGGTTGATTCTGTTTTGTACTCATAGCAATAACAGATGCAATGTTTTACCTCCAGTAGTACGAAGATATTGTAAAATATTTGCAATATTATTTAGTATTGTACAATATCATATAATATTATATAATATCGACCGGTATTGCACAATATCGCTCACCATGTTGTGCTACCTGGGACTAGAACCTAAATTTTTCTATGTTTCAACATCTACTCTTTCAATTGAGCGGTGGACGTTTCGATTTTTTGACAATAACAGGTGCACTGTTTGAACCCCAGTAGCACAAGGATATTGTGCAAAACTGAAACATATTCGCAACATCCTATAGTATCCTACAATATTGAAAAATATTCTCAATATTTAATAGTATTGTACAATATCCTATAATATTTTATAATTTCGAACAGTATTGTACAAAATCGTGTAACATGTTGTGCTACCTGGGACTCGAACCTAAATTTTTCTGTGGCTAATTTTAACACAAACAGTCAGATGCAGTTGCTTTCTGATGACTTTAACCCATTAACGCTCATCGTCCTCATTTGCTGACAGTTGCATTTTCTTTGCGATTGCTAAAACCATCGTGGTTTCTTTTTTGCTTTGCCCAGCAAGTGAAGAGATATTCCTAAACAATTTTCAACAGGCAGATAGTCAGATTTTTATGTCAAAATGCCATCTTTTCGAATTTTTAAAATTTTTTCCTTTCCTTTATTTTTTAGGAGTAATGCAAGGAACTAGGAGTTTTTACTTTTGGTATTTCACCATATTTTAAAAATCTTTAATATTTATGTAAAAAAGTTTTTTAAAATGACTTTCAACTTATTTTTTATATATTTTTTTTTAAATTTAAAAATAATAATAAAAAAATTCGGAATTTAATTTGACTTCGCAGTTATCTTAATCTTGATGTTTTAAATATAATTTAATAGATTGATGTTTTAAATATAATTTATTCAAATCTATGCTTTAAAGTAATTCGGGTTAGGTTTGGTTATATTAACGTCCCGTTTTGAAGCAACACGAGGGCTATTTAGGGACGGACCTCGTAATTTTGAACCGTGGTCAGATGACGGGGACGGCACCCCCCTCTCCAAACTTCCGCGCCACACCAGTTGGAGGGCGTTTTGCCACTGCGTATGATTTAGCGTGCGGCGGGCCCCATCCACGGTGCATCTTCGGTGGAATCGCGTTTCGGGCCTGCGGCCCTCCGGTCCCGGGATCGGGGCCTTACCACTAGGCCACCGCAGCCTCTAAAGTAATTTGGGAGTAAACTGGCTAAGCACAGAAGAATATTTTTTAATTTAACCTATCTACCCAAAATGGTGTACAGGGCCTGAAAGCGGTCAGATTCACAAAACATATATGTCATAACACATAAAAATATAGAATGTCATAAAACAAAAAGAAACACATTGGGGGAGCTGGGATAGATTGATATGCTGGAACATTGATACAGTCCATAAATTTTGATGATTGGAATGGCTCAAGAAGTTCATATCCCCTCATATATCTGTAACCCTTAGAAAAGTGTGTATTTTTTCCGCAATGTTTAGTCAAAAGTTAATTTAAAAATGAATCAAACCGCTAATGTTCTAGTCGAAGTAAATTTTACTCTAAGTACGTGTTGTGTGATTTCTTTCTTTAATTACGTTTTCCTGCCAGCGAATCTACTCCAAAGGTAGGAAAAAACATTTATTTTTCTGAACTATATTAAGTTTTGAGGTTTTTAGCTTTGATTTTGAGTGACCACTTGATTTAAGTAAAGAAGTCTCTTGGGGCAGATTGAGACAATTGACTCCGGGGCACACTGATACGCATCTTCTGTATGTATCAATGCACCTTAGTAGCAACTACTGAGTAAAATCTTCTTCAGAATTGGAAAAAGCATAAAAATGGACTATCCAAAAGAAACACACAATTATTTGTTTAAACAACGAAAACGATTTGAATTTCATTACAAAAATGAAAAGTGTTGTTGTAAATTAAGTTTAAAATATTTTTTAGGAATTTATTAAAATTGGAGAAAAAATTGTGCGGAAATTTAATTAATATCATCGAAAAGATAATTTTTTGCATTTTCAGATGGTATGAAAATTATTTTAGTGCTGTATTGTTTTCGTAAGTCATCAAAGAAGAACGCAAAAATTTCCCTTAATTTTTAATTAATTAAAATTTTCAAAAACGTCTTCGAGACACACATTCTCTGCTTCCAAAGTATTTTTACATACGCACACACACATTCTCCTTTATGATTTGTAGAGATAAATTATTTTCTGAAGCATTATTGTTTCATTTTTCCAGTCTCATTAAAAATTTTAACCTTTGATTAAAATAAATATTTGCTACTTTGTTAAACTTTTAAACCCTGATTTGGGATACAAAGTTTATTGATAAAACAAATTTTGTTTTGATCCCGACATCTATTAATCATCATTATTTTCGATGTTTCCGTGTGTATCAATGTATCCATAGTATGGGGCAAATTGATATAAATCCGTTTTTAAGGAAAAAAATGTAATAAGTATTTTACTATGTCATTTATGACCAAGACTCGATTGAAATCCTGTATTAGATTAGCAAATGTATAAATATAGTGTATTAGTTCTAATAATTACCGTTGGCAGACTCATTTTCAGCTTTCCAAAAAAAAGTGTATCAATGTCCCCGCATTCCCTCTACAATATGCATGTCAAAATTCAGAAAAGTTAAGAAAAGTTTAAAAAGACCAAAGACAAACAATAAGAATTAAAAAGTTTTTAAAAATACACTTCTACAAAATGTATTCCAGCCGAGCATATTTTTTGTCAAAAATATGGACGTTGTTGCATAATTATTTTTTTTATTATTTTAATCGTGATAGAAGCAGCAAAAAAGTTTGTTTAGCATTTAAAATAAGAATTGCGAAATGTAAATTTAAAGAAGTGTTTATTTTTAGACTTGCGGCAATCTCTCTACACCGGAAATCATCATCATCAAAGTCAAAACAAAATGCAATCAATATTTTACACTATTGCCAATAAAATTACACGATGAATAGAATTAAATGTACTAATGAATAAATGTTATAAAAAGTATTTACAAAAAAAATGTTAAAGACTGCGTGAGCTATAATTCAGCCACTACAACGTCAATACAAAGCTAGACAAGTTTTAGGCGATGATAAGAATCCTCTAAGCAAATTGGATTTTTAATAATGGTTGTAATACATTTTAATTCGTAAAGACTATTTGGGAATTTTTTTCTTTTGACATTCCCCCCCCCATTATGGCTAAAGTTTTTATTCTTTCTTTCTTAAACCTTTAATGTATTGTTTTTTAGCGCTTCATACTTTTATGATGTTGTTTGGACTGCCATATTTCTCAGAAACAATATTTTCTTATCTTATTTTATAATATTATTCTTTCAATCGTTATTTTATAATTTTTTTCAGTAATCATGATTCTTTTTGTCAAAGTTATGGTTGTTAAAACTGGAAAAGCGTGAGGCTCTGATGGGAATGCTCCAAGCAAATTGGAATTTTAATCACAGTTGTAAAGCATTTTAGTTCTTAAAGAATATGCAGGATTTTTTTTTCTTTTGACATTCACTGCAGCTTAATGCTTTATTCTTTCTTAAACTTTTAATGTATAGTTTTTAATGCCTCGCGCTTTTGCGATGTTGTTTGGACTGCCATATTTTTGAAAAACAATATTTTCCACTTTTCAGTAACTGTGATTCTTTTTGTCAAAAATATGGGTGTTAAAACAAAACCGGAAAAACATGAGGTCCTGATAGGAATATTCTAAGCAAATTGGAATTTTAATCACGATTATAATACATTTTGATTCTTAAAGAATATTTAGGATTTTTTTTATTTTGACATTCACTGCGGCTTAATTCGTTATTCTTTATTTCTGTCTTAAACCTTTGAACTTTTTTAGTGCCTCACGCTTTTACGATTTTGTTTGGACTGCCATATTTAATTTTTTTTTTACTTTTCAGTAATCTATGATTCTACCTTATGGCAGATACATGGTTTGGGATTACACACTGCAGAAATGTTAAACTGTTCTCATATTTAAATACTTAAGGTTTACTTTACGGTTGGCTTATGACAGAATCTTGACTCAGAGGATAGCATGTCTCGAGACCAGCTTCTACCAAAGAGCCGCTTTAAATGAGCACCTATATCTTAAACTAGCTGATCACACGGCGAGACTCTGCACTCCGTTATACGCACAGCATGCATTTTCAGCCAAATTGGCGCTCTCAAGCTCCTGAAGTTTCAGCTCGCCAAAAATTTGGCGAGCGTCAACTATCGTCAACAAAGAAATTTAGACAAGCTGCTGATTCAGCGCTGCAAGAAAAAAAATTGCCAAGACAAAAAAATTTAATGCATAATAAAATGGCAATAAATAAATTAATGAAAGCATATACTATTTTATTAAGCATATAATTTTTTATATTTTTAGATGGGAGGAAAATTATTTTTGTGCTAATATTTTTTCGTAAGTCATCAAGGAAGAACTCGGAAAAATTCTCTAAATTTTTAATTCATTAAAATTTCCAAAAACGACTTCGAGGTACACATTCTCTCCCTCCAAAGTATATTTACGCTCACAGACATACATTCTCCTGTATTACTTGTAGAGATAAATAATTTTCCGAGGCATTATTGTTTCAATTTTCCAGTCTCATTAAAAATGTTGAAATTTTATTAAAATAACAGTTTGTTTATTTGTTAAACTTTTAAAAGTTGATTTCGAATATAAAATTTAATGATAAAAAACATTTTGTTTTGATCCCAGACCTATTAACCATCATTATTTTCGATAGTTCCATGTGTATTAATGTACCCGTTGTATGGAGCAGATTAATACACATCCATTTTTAGGAAAATGTGTAATAAATATTTTATTATTTCATTTACCACCAAAACTCGACTGAAATCCTATATTAGATTAACAAATACATAAATATAGTGTATTAGTTCAAATTACTTCCGTTGGTAAAATCATTTTTTATCTTTCCAAAAAAAGATGTATCAATGTCCCCGTGTTCCCCCTATAAAATAATTCTTCTACAAACAGTAAACGAGCCAAGATTTCACTTCTCAGCAGCCTTTCTTAACTGAAACATCACTCAGCAAATCAAATCAGCAGTAACGCATAAAACATGAACCAATCATTTCATTAGCCTTGTTGTTTCTTTGTTTACCAAAAGTTTCCTCTGCACCAATCATGTAACTCGCATACACAGTAGGGTGGATCGAAAAGTATAGGAAGAATTGTTTGTTGGAAATTACTTTTGGCCTGGGGTGGGAAAGTTGTGTCTTAGGTATATTAGTTTACATATATTTTTTTATTGAAATCCATTCATGTCTTCCAGTGCCCCAAAAATAGTTAAAAATGACATTTTTTGAAAATTTATGAAAAAAATATTTCCAAAATTCCCTTTAGCGCCGGGTATGAAAGTTTTGTTTTGGGTATATTAGTTTACGTTTTTATATTATTATTATTCAAGTTCATTCATATCTTCTGGTGGCCCAAGCGCCCCAAAAATAGTTAAAAATTGACATTTTAACGATTTTGCCTCATGCAAACAACAAGGGAGGGAGGAATAAAAGAACGCTTTTGCCAAAGTTTAATCTGTATATATAGCGATGTGTTTTTCTTAAGAAAAGTCGAGATTTTGGCGTAGTTTATCTTTGTCTTCGAAATAAAGTAATTTGTGTTATATTGTAAAATATGAAAAGAAGAAAAGGTAGTTGAGGGTCCCTGAATAATGTTATATAAATAAAAATAATTTTATTCATTTAATAATAAATAATTTTTCATTCTTTCCTATACATTTCCCCCTCTAAAATCGTTTCTTTAACGCATTTTTTATTTTTAATTCAAAATTTGCATAAAAATCGTTTTTTTTCCCTGCAAATATTTAAGTGTCTTGGGGCGCAGGAAGAAATTAAACAAAGTTGGAAAAATTTTGCATGTATGCTAGTGCACTTAAAAGACAACTTTTACACTCTACGCCGATTATTTTATCCACATTTTGAATCCACTTGTATTTAATGCTTTTACGAAGTAGAAAATTCGTTTTCATTTAATGCTTTTACGAAGTAGAAAATTCGTTTTCACTCATTGCTTTTACGAAAAGAAAATCTATTTTCATCCATATTCAATCCGATATAATGAATTTAATTCAATAGGAAACAGTTTATGGAGGAAACGTGCGGGTTTTTTAAAATTTTTCATCACATATTTTAAAAATTTATTCATTTGTTGTGGCCTTTATTATTATAACCTTTAAATTCCACCACCAAGGATATAACGCTAAATGTGTTTCATGGATGAATAGTTCGAATCGTCTGTCTTTTCATTTATCAGTTGTCCGACTTACAAAACGTACTAATTCTATATTATTATACCTGTGATCGATTGTGATTTAGTTGACTGACAGGAATGAATGTACCTAAACACAAAGGTGGAAGACAACCTTTGGAGCAACAGGTAGTTTTATGGGTACTCTCTTCCCAGACAATGCAATTTTAATTTTTTTGCTTTTGTTTTTAACGAAGAAAATCTACTTTCTTATCCACTTATAGGGATGATTTTTTTTCTTTATTTAGAATTGTATACATATGAAAGAGGAGGTTTCGAAAGTATTGAAACAGTCAGAACTCTAAAATTGATTTTTGGACCACCAATCTCTTTTCTTCGCAGCCTGTCGCATATATTGCTGTAGTTATTACTGTACAAATATGTTATAGTAAAAGTTTATCCCATGGCTGTGGCAACATTAAAATGTTTTGCACCAATCCAGAGAATATTCGGAAGCCTCATTTAATGGAACACTTCTCGAAAGCGAGGGCAAACAGAGAAGCAAATTCCTCTGCTGAACGTTTTCCCGCCTTATGCCTCTCGAGGGGATACGGTTGCAGTGTTCTAAGGAGAGTCGATAAATCTTCTACAGAATCACTCAGTGTTGAAGCCCGAAGCGAAGTGGCCAGACTGATTTTGTTCGCAAACCGCACTGCTGCAGACGGAGGAATGGGTTGTTGTTTTTTTTATTTTATTGAGTTCTGCAGTTTTGTAATGCTTTCATTGGTTACGTTTATCGTTCTAACTCAGAGGTTCTCAAGTTGTGGTACGCGTACCGCTAGAGGTACGCGAAGGACTAGTTGGGGGTACGAGAAATCAAAGTCGATAATGGCGGTTACAAGAAAATATAAGGATTTAAAAAGTTGTTGAATTTTATTTCCCAAAGTCGTGTGAAAAGTAAAAGGGAAAGTTGTGGAATTTAAAGCCTTCGTTTACCATTTGATTGGCGCAGTTTAGCCAGGAATGGCACTTGCGCCATTAAATCTCAATCAATCAATCTAAAGCCTTCGCTCAAAATAAGAAAAAAGCAAGATAAAGGAAACCTGGTAAATAATTGATATTTGGTCTTCAGCAGCCACGATTATGCCTGAATCATCAATGTCTTCGCAAAAGCTGTAGCTTCCCTAGACACCAGTGTTGTATGCTTTTTATTTTTTTTTCTAATTTAGACTTATAAATTAAGTTTATTAATTCGAATAATTCAACTCTTTAGTTTAATTAATCTCTTAACATTATTGATAAAAACTTCTTTGCATAGACAGGTGGTTGGAGGGAGTATGTTAGTAGGGGGTACGCGAAAATATAAGAACTAATCAAGGGGTACACGAGAGAAAAAGGTTGTTAAACCCTGTTCTGACTCATTAGCTGGAGCAAGCATGTAACATTCAAAAGTTATTGAAAAGTTATTCCCAGTTTATTTGGGCTCATAAAGCCCAAATAAACTGGGAATAACTTTTCGTTGGGAAAAAGATGAAACAGAAAACGAATAAACTCATTAATTTTCATAGAGCGAAGTCCAAATCGGAAAACATGGGATAAAAAGAAGTTTTCACCCATAGATAATTTTTGCATACAGTGAAACCTCTCCACAGCCACAATTCTCCGTTCCAACGAAAATTGACTGTTCAGATAAGTTGGCTGCTATAAAGGGGTTTCATGTTTGGAAGTACAAAATATGTATTTAATCAAGCTGTAATTCGTTATTTTTGAGAAAAGTGAATGTTAAGAACCATCTAAAGGAAAATTATTTTATTTGATAATTTCTAATCTTTTTAGAAATGACATGATTTGTAATTTCTTGGATATTTTAGCCTTTTTCGGTAGTTATTTTCCAATTTTTTAAAATTGGAATACCCTAATCGATTCGTATGTAGTTGTTGAGGGATGTGCAATAATATCATTTATTTTTACGAAAGTCTGTTGAGAAGAAAATTTCATTTGCTGATGGTCGCAACCATTGGCGCATGACATTTTGAATTGCTGGTACGTTACTGCTGTTTCTCGTTTTGTAAATTTGATGATTTCCGGTAACATTTTCAAAAAATTTTATCCGAAGAATAGAAATATTGTTACAAATATGTAATGTTTCTTCCCTGCCTTATTAATCTTATGGTTGGGAAGAGACATTTACAGAGATTTTATTGGATGCCGAGGGGGGGGGGAGAGACACAGACAGAATTCCTTGTCCTTGGCGACAAACTTCGCAAAAATTTGAAGACTTTGGCCACAAAACGAAGATTTTAGCATCTTCAAGAATTATTGTCCTTTCTCTCATAGGAACCGAGATCTGTATTTTCCAGAGATTTTCATATGACGTCACGCCCTGTTAGAAGAGCTATAAATACTGGAAGGTTCGAGGGAGAGAGAGTCTCTTCGGATTTTTGCTCACAGTTCGAACTTGTAAGCTGGTGCGCTGAGCGTTACTGAAAGTGCTGTTGCTGCTATTATTAATGATTCGCTGTCTGTTTATGTTATAATTTGTGCAAGTACCGTTTTTCTTGTTTCCTGAGCTTCGCGTTTTCTGGAATATTCGTGAATAAACTCCCATTCACCAGTATTCTCCTTTTTGGACTGCTTTCACCGTACACCCACAGAGCGATTTTTGTAACAATATAGTGAAGGAAGTCATCTAATAATAATAGAGTATGCAATTTCGAAAAATACCTTTCCGTTCACGAATTTCATTCAGAATTATTCACAGATCTATCAAGATGGTGTTAAGGCTACAAACTGAACTTCATTCATCTACCTCTTGTCGATTTTGAGTTATCGTTTTCATATACACATGGATAGATACACAAACGAACAGTCTCTTCGATGAATTTGATTTGAACGCACTCTTCGATGAATTTTATTTGAACGAACTCTTCGCTGAATTTTATTTGAACGCACTCTTTGATGAATTTTATTTGAACGCATTCTTCAATGAATTTGATTTGAACGTACTGTTCGATGAATTTGATTTTAACGAACTCTTTGATGAATTAGGTTCAATGTTTGAGAGAGATGTACAATTTTAGTATAAGTACCACATACCAAATTTCATCAATTTTGCTCTTTGATCCTTGGATTTAACATATTCATATATGGACATAACACATATGGACAGACAAACACGAAGTCTTATTTCCAAAAATGTGTTTTCTGGTCGTAGAGAAGTCTGAAGCGTCAAGATTCATCAAATCAAAATCTCCAGATTGAAAAATTTTTGAAGCTTGCAATACGTTATCTTTCTATTGTGATCGAATGAAGAGTATCCGACTCCATAATATATCACCCACCAGATTAACATATTTGCAAGGCGTTAAACCTTAACGTCTGCTAAATGAAGCAATAACACAGTAAAGAAACAAAGGAAAGTTATCAAGTAAGTTTATTTCAAAAAAATCTAACAATATATTCATATATTTACGCAAAAGTTGCCAGATCTTAAAACAAAACTAAAACAGAAATGGAACGACTAAAAATGCAAATTGCAGAGTTAGAAAGATCGATCAAACTCTAGCACGGCATCCATAGGTCAACAGATTGATCAAGTTCTAGTACGGCACCACACTAAACTTTGTATACAAGAAAGTGTCAAAAAGAATCTTGTCTGTTCTTTAAACTTCTGATTTCAATATTGGAGATTCTAGTTGTCGTACGCATGTACAAGACTTATACTAAAGCTTGTACGAATCATGAACTCTGTCCATTAACCGGAACTTATTAAAAATATAGCTGTGGAGTGAAAGCATTTTATTGCTGCGTATTACGCTGTTTCTCTGATTCGCAATGTTTTCACCCTTCGTTAAGAAAGAATTGGTAAATACAATCTGTAAAATACAAACAAAATTATATCTACACAATTTTTATTTAAAAAGTTTAAAACAGCAAAACTTTTAAGTTAATTACAAATAAAAATTATTTAATGAACAATTCTGCCATAATAAATAATCTTTATGAAAGCCAATGTTACATCCATATTGCGATGCCCCATAATAAGTTTGTTTGAACTCGAAAGTTTCATCAGTAAATCTCATTAATAATAAATATTATACCGTGTAACTTTTCTATAAGCAGTTCAACGAAAATTTCACTCATTATTGATACAAGCTGGTCTTGTTAGCTTAACAACTTTATTTTGGAATAATTTGCTATAGAAATAGCTTAAAATATAAAGGAATTAATTTATTACGCGTAAAGAGAAATTAATGAACCTTGCTCATATAAAGAGAAAGGCACGAAGACGAACCAATTAAAATCAATTATTTAGGTCTGTAGGCGGAACGATTTTCAAAGGTACTTTACAAATGCATTTAATTTAATTGGTGTTGGAAAAATATCTTTGATTGTTTGAAAGATTTTTTTTTGTGCTCGGTTAAGTGAAATAAACATATTTTTTGCCCAGAACACTTAACTAAAGCAACATCAGTCTTATCTTTTCGGCTGTGTAATAGTATGCATAAATGTTATCTGCGTTTTAAAAATTTTCCCTTTGATCATTTTACTAAGAAAGGTAAACATCAAATGATTTCGCTGCATGAACGCTTGAAGACATTAATTTAATGTGATTATCTCATGATATTTCTAGAAAAAAGTATGAAAGAAAATTAAAGAAAAACACTAAGGTTTTTATTGAGAAGAATAGCATAGATAGAATTTATTAAAAAGAATTATAAACAATAAAAAAGTCGTTTGCATTTTTTATTTCTTTTTACAGTTATCTTCATATCTTAAGTCCATTTTTCTGCTTGTAATAAATACAAGACGCCGTTTCTTTATGCTGATAATTCATCGCGAATTAATTTATCTTTAAATGGTGCGGTTAGCTAGAGAATATTAAAATTGAAATTTGCAATATGTAGAGCAATATCTACATATTGTATGTAAGCATGTTCTAGAAAAAGACTGTAAAAATCATGAAGGTTGAGAAGAACAGAATTGGTAGAATTTATTAAAAAGAATTATAAACAATAAAAAGTCGTTTGCATTTTTCTTTTTTACAGATGCAGTTATCTTTATATCTTAAATCCATTTCTCTGCTTGTAATAGGAGATGCCGTTTCTTTATGAGGAGAATTTATCACGAATTAATTTATCTTCAAATGGTGCATTTAGCTAGAGAATATTAAAATTTAAATTCACAAAATGTAGAGAAATATCTATATATTGTATGTAAATATGTTCCAGAAAAGACCGAAAGAAAAAAACATGAAGCTTGAGAATTATAGTATAGATAGAACTTCCTAAAAAGAATTATGAACAATAAAAAGTCGTTTGCATTATTTTTTATAGATGCAGTTATCTTTAATTCCTAAAATTAATTTTTTTGCTTATGAATTTTGCTTATTAATTTTTTTGCTTATTTTGCTTAGTAGAACATGCCATTTCTTTATCTGGAGAATTCATCTCGAATTAATTTATTTTCAAATGGTACAGTTAAGGTGAAGAATAATAAAATTGAATTTACAATATGATTAACAGTTTTCGAATGCATCGTTTTTTACTGCATGTTGGACAAATTAAATACTTTTTAATTTATAGGTCAATGAGATATAACGTATTCTACGGCTTTTTCACGAGGTTAACCACTGTTACTGTGGATATTTCTTATTGGATGGGTTTATTTAAAACCACGAATACAATGAACTTCAATTTGGGCTCAAGATGAATCAAGAAACCTCCTCTTTTTACACCAATCACATCTATTGATGACTATGACTTTCTTCCGTTTTATTCAAAATGACAATGCTCTTGGATTTCAACTTGACTGACTATACAATCAAAACCTAGACCTATAGTTCATTCAAAGAAGGCCCAAAATCGAGGTAAAAAAACAACTAAATCAGATAAATTTGAAAAATTGGTGCACATGTTCGCGATTGGCTCCTGTTGAATATACTATAAGTCCCCAGTCCTGGGGGGGGGGGTCGCGCCATCGTCTTGGATTTCATCCCCTTTTTTATTTTTCCTTGAATATATTGGAAACTATTCATTATTCAAATTACATATGAAATAACATATTAAAGATCGTAAAATGTCCTACAAATGCATGCTTTTATTTTTCTTCTAACTAGTTAGTTTTCTGAGATAATGGGTCTCAAAGTTTTCCACCATCTTGGATTTCATCCCCCCCTTTTTCGCTTTTCGTATATATCTCGAAATCTATTCAATTTTACAATTACACTTGATACAATAAATTACGGATCGTAAAATTACCTACAAAATTTGAGACCCATAATATCGGAAACTGTTAAAGCTAGAAAAAAAAGCATGTATTTATAGGGAATTTTACGCTCTGTAATTTGTTATTAATCAGATATAATTTGAAAATTGAATAGTTTTCGATATATTCAAGAAAAGACAAAAAAAGGGGGATTAAATCCAAAATGGCGGCGTAAGCTCCCCACCCCAGGACCGGGAACTATCCCAGATAGCACGTAAGTTTGCAGCAAGTTTGATTTTGACTTGTCGTGGCAAAATTTGACGCGTCAAACTTGAATCGAACTTGTAGCAAGTTCGATGTGACAAGTAGCGCCACCTCTTTGCAAATCAAACTTGCTGCAATTTTGCAAAACAAGCTTCCTGCAAAGATAGCACAATAAAGAGATAATTATCTTTGTCACTGTTTTAAAAAACATCCGATTTTTAATAGCATCTCCTAGACCGTAATTCTTTTTTATTAATTCAATAAATCAATGATAATTTGTGAAAAAAATAACTTTTTTATAAAAAATTTTTTTGAAACATTTTCCATCTTTTTACTAAATATATCACTCTCACTTTAAAGAAAACTATGTCGCCTTTTTCTTAATGTTGAAATTTTAACGTTTATAAACAAAATTAAATCTAAAAAACAGTCAGTGTTTGTTGAACAATAATAACTAGACATTTTGTCCCATTTTAAAGTAATTACTTTTAACTCTAATTTCATAATTTATTCTACTAGCAAAAAGTAGTTATTAGCGAAAATCGCTCTCTCTTTGACTTCAAATCATATTCTCAACTCAAAAAATTAATGAAATCCAGAAAATAGTTAAAAATAAATCGTATACGAATCGAATCGAACGATGTATTAGCGAAATCTGTCTTCTACTCACAGAGTTCAACTGGCTCATTGGTAGCGTCTCCGCTTCGGAACCGGGAGGTCGCGAGTTCTATCCCCGGCTGTGTTCGTGTTCTGATTTTGCTATAATTTGCAATGAGTTTGACACGGCAAACTTGCTGCAAGTTCGTTTCATGGTGACTTCGGAGCTTTCGTTAACTTGCTGCAAGCTTACTGCAAGCTTGCACTCTTGTCACGACAAATTTGTCGCAAACTTGCACTCTTGTCATGACAAATTTGTGGCAAGCTTGCTGCAAACTAAAATTGCTATCTGGGATTAGTGTGTTCAACAGGAGCCCCTCACGAACATTTGTACCAATTTTCAAAACTATATGATTTAATGTTTTTCCAACCCTTTCGTTGACTAGATTACTATATATTATTCTATTTTGCCTATGTTTCTATATTCTTTCAGTCTATTTACTTTTTTGATTATTAAAAATGTTTGACTGCTCTGACTGTTAATCGAACGATTGACGAAACAAGATGACGATTCATTCGGAACTGAGTTTTAATCACGGTGATAAAAGTTAATCCCGAGAACAACTTTTCTTCCACCAATCTTGTGTTTGTTTGCGATTACACAGGTCGAAAATGAAATCATGAAAAACTACAAAAATTAAATTTTTTCAAGCGAATGCTATTTGTACAACGAGGATAGAAAAAAAGCAGGAGTTTTTGTCTTCAGGTAATTATTTATCTAATCCAGGTAATTATTTATTGTAGATAAGCAACATTAACTGTCAGACGAGGAACAACCCTTTTTCATAGAAATTAGCAATATTTTAATTGGCATTGGAGAGCATGTATCTGTGTTCGTTGTTGAATTTTGAGTAGAGTATGGTACCTCGCATGGTGCTTAACTCTTTGCGCAGAGGTATGGCGTATAGAGTGCGACAGTGGGTATGTACCATAAGCTGAATAAAAACTATCGAAGGTGGAGAGCTTTCCACCCCTCTAACTTCATATTACCTTCCCTCCCACTTGCTCCGATAGTTTTCATTGACAATGAATCAGTCAGTTTGGTCTGATGGTTCTTGAGAGTGCATGAAACGCTATCCTAGCTACCACGGAACGGCGGTAAATTATCCCTACAGAACAATATTCGGCTGTTTTGGAAGACTTAAGCAAGAAAATACTATCCGAGGGCCATATTACCTTCCCTCCCACTTGCTCCGATAGTTTTCACTGACAATGAATCAGTCAGTTTGGTCTGATAGTTCTTGAGAGTGCATGAAACGCTATTCTAGCTATCACGAAACGGCGGGAAATTATCCCTACAGAACAATATTCGGCTGTTTTGGAAGACTTAAGCAAGAAAATACCACCCGAGGGCCATATTACCTTCCCTCCCATTTGCTCCGATAGTTTTCACTGACAATGAATCAGTCAGTTTGGTCTGATAGTTCTTGAGAGTGCATGAAACGCTATCGTAGCTATCACGAAACGGCGGGAAATTATCCCTACAGAACAATATTCGGCTGTTTTGGAAGACTTAAGCAAGAAAATACTATCCGAGGGCCATATTACCTTCCTTCCCACTTGCTCCGATAGTTTTCACTGACAATGAATCAGTCAGTTTGGTCTGATAGTTCTTGAGTTATAGTTCTTGACAATATTCGGCTGTTTTGGAAGAATTAAGCAAGAAAATAGCAGCTGAGGAAGAATCGTATGCATTATACCTCGCTGGATAAGTGTCTGAGTACAGCGACCAAGAAACTGATTCTGAGACCGACGTGGAGGACAGTCCAGTTCACGAAGAGTATAGTAACTCAAACTCGAACACAAATATGTGCATTATCCATCCATTCAACCTCTAATCTTATTATATCATAAAAATAAAGTTGTTTATAATTATAATTAAATAAACGTAGAGTTGGAAAAAAGGATATGGCGCATAAGGTGCGCCAACCTGATCTGAGTGCTCTAAAGCGTCGTCTGCCCACAAAGGGTTAAATGGTCATACTGAACATTCGTAAGTCGTTATTCCGTTCAACCTCTTATCCTATATAACGCATAATTCCACAAAACTGCAGCGTCATCTGGTGTTTTATACTTTAAACTACGATATAGATTGAAACTATAATTTATGTTATCAATAAATTATAGTTTTGCGGCCCGAGAAATTGCGCTTTCGTTTCCATCCTTTCTGCTAACGCCATCTTTCTGTCTTCATTCGGTTGAGAATTATTAAATTTTAAAATTCTTTCGGACTTTTATACCACCCTGTAGGTTTGAGGTATCAAGGAAAGAAGATTTTAGGCGCCATAACTCTCGCAGTTGTTGTTAAGGAACAGCAGTTATTTTCTACAAAAAGGGAATGCACACCATGTTATTAACAATATTCACGGAGATTAAAAAGCATCATCCCTATTTTCAGGCCCGAGTTTTTCAAAAGCCCATATCACTTATTGGTTAAACTGTCATCTAAAATATGCCATTCTTTATTTTATTTTGTTGACTAATAAAAGCAAACATTTTTTTATCTCTATGATTTTTCCTATATAAGAACCATCCTGAATATGCTATCTGATTCTGTACAAACTGTCTGTGTATATGGACGTAAATTTTACTCACAACGAAGAAGATTATACATCACATACAATATACATGGAAGACAAATTCAAAATGGTACAGAATCCCAGTCGCATGAATAGCACTATTACAAGTCGTACACAGCACGACAGAGGCGCTAATGGCAAGTAAGACGCAGCATCAACTACAAGCCTTTGGAGTACTTAAAGAAAGTAAATGCTCAAATTACTGAATGTCTGAAGAGATGCACCCTCGCATACCATTGTTCATACATCTGGTTTGTTGTGCATACGTAAATTTATATTCCATAAAATCTGTGTGGTACCTTTTATGTAGCGTATCCTTTCTTTAACTTCATTTACTGACAAAGAGACCCATGTAGAGGTCCACCTTTTTGTTTGCAACCCCATGTTATATTCCAAAAATGTCTTCTTTATATTACTTCAAAAGCATTACTCCGTCCTGCCTTGGCATCCGGGGAGCATAATACCAACCTTTACAGGAATAGGGACAATGGAGAAATTGCAAGCATGCTGATTGGTTGTTTCAGCAGCGTCATGTATGACGTCAGATTTAAGAAATACAAAAATTTAAAAAGTATCATCTTTTTTTGTTTTTCTTTTGAAACCTTCCCTTAATTATCAGGGCTCTCTTTTCAATTTTAATAATGAGCAGTAGTTTGAAGCTATGCATACAGATACCATAAATATTATATATGTACGAGAGAGAAAGCGTGACCATGTGTAAGTGATAAGTTCCAGTTAAGGGATAAAAATGCACTAAAAAATTCATAAAGTTTTCAGATCAGAAGATAAATTGAAAAATTGTTTAGTTATTAATGATATCCTTTTCTCAAAACGAAAAGTCTAAATAAATTACTTCCTTTTTTTATTACTAAAATTGTAATATCAGGAAGAAATAGGAAAAAAAGTTTGAAAAATTGAAAAGTCAGAAATTATAAAATAATTGACATTGCAAAATATTCACATTGAAAATCAATGGATTTCGATTTAAATTCGAATGAAAGACTGCATTTTAATTTAAAAAGAAAATTTTAGACATTTAATTAAAAATAGCAGTTATCATATTTTGCTCAGAGATGGCGCCACTATTTATGTTGTTTCACACTCAATATTTCAAGCCATTCTGTCAAGCTCAAATTTGTTGTAGAAAGATTGAAATTCATTGGAAATAACAAAGGCATTTTCGTTAGTAAAATTCGTTTAAAAATCGTATATTTAGGTGTTAATTCGTATTCATCAGAGCATGAACTTTAAATGTACTTTGATCACCACTATAAGGTAATTAGACAGTAAGTTTATGACATCATACGTGACGCTGCTGAAGCAACCAATCAGCACGCTCGAAATTTCTTCATTGTCCCTATTCCTGTAATGGTTGGTATTATGCATCCGGGGACATTGAATGACAGTTGCTGCAATTGCTCGAATACTGAGGCCGGAGCCCTAGTAACTATTACTGGCCACGCCTCGACCCCTCCCCTCCAGTAGGTGGTTCGTAATATCAGTGGCGGGGTTAACCCAACCTCCATCATTACTGTACCCCAGAAGAAGCGAGAACCCGTTTAGTTATTCGGCTGATTCTCATCCACGAACTCATGGTACCACCCCGGTGGAGTCTTCCTTCCCTGACCTACCCTTAAAGTCTGTAAATGGCCTTTCTGAACACCTTGTATCATCAAATAAAGTAGGGGAATCTAGTAAATTGCTTTGCATTTCATGTTGGTTTGTGCAGCAAGTACTTCAATGAATTAGTGCCAATTCCGCCTTTCTTAATGGAAGCAGATAAGGGATTTCTTTGCCAGTGAATTAAGTAAGAGAAAATGGCATACCAAATAAATTACACAACATAGATTTAATGGAATAGAAATTCACAATAAAACAGCAACCACATACAAGAATAACAACATACGAAGATGCGAAGCTTGTATAACTTCAGACGGCACGTCCTTTCAACATTTACTTTAATACTCCAAACGTCTATTGCTGATACTGCGTCCTATTTCTCTTTATCGTGTCTGTCACGCTGCGGAACACTTGCAATGTTGTTATACATGCAAGTGTTGTACGTTTCATCTGGCGTATCCTTTTCCTTCACTTAAAACACTGACAAAGATAAACCTGTAGCGACCCGTCTTTGCGTCTGCAACCCATGTTCTGCTGCAAAAGTATACAATATCTACACGTAAACGATGTAAACGAACTTTCGGGACACCCTCTATACAAAATAGCGATGTTTCTGTACCTAAATGTAACTCACTGAGAAGCCAGACAACATCCTCCCCCGTTAGCATCAGACTTGGCATCTGGCAGGCCAAGGCAGGCTTACAATAAATGTTCTGCATGCACACACGGCCAATCAGAAATTAAATAAATCAGTATTCATTGTGCTCATCGCAACACTCCACAATTAATCAATCAAGGTGTCAAACCTAAAAAGGGGGAAGAAATCTAGGAAGATACGTCCAAAACGTTCTCGAAGCAGTTTAGAATGGTGGTAAAAAAGCAGTGCAAAACGCTTTTGGTGTGTTTCCGATCATACGTTCAAATACGTTCATCCCACTTATGGGGTCTTCCAAGGTCAGCGTAATTATGCGTGTGAATTGCTCAGAGGGTTAAATCTGTGTTGTACATTTTATCTGGTATAACTTTTTCTTTTATATAATTCATTGACAAAGAGCTCCAGTAGTGGCCAGCCTTTATGTTAGAGACACCTTGTTTTATTGCAAAAATTGCTTGTTTCTCTGTGCTTGGCCTATACTTAAAATTTGGAAACGATCTTTCGGGACATTCTGTATACAAAATGGCAATGATTTTGTACCTTAATTTTACTCACTGCGAAACCAGACAACATCCCCCCCCATCAGCATCAGACTTGGCATATGGCAGGCCAAGGCAGGCTTACAATAAATGTTCTGCATGCACACACGGCCTTTCAGAAATTAAATAAATCGGTATTAATTCTGCTTATCGCAACACTCCACAACTAATCAATCAAGCTGTCAAACCTAGAAAGGGGTAAGAAATCTAGGAAAATACTCCCAAAACGTTCTCGAAGCAGTTTAAAATTGTTGGCTTCTCGATTGACATTCATAAGACTTCTTTTAAAACAAAACATCATTTATTAAGCACAACCATTTCACTTCGTAACTGTATACAACGTAACTCCGTTCAATCGTACCGTACTCAACACTTCTCGTAATCGTCTCTCTCTAGACTCTTTCTAAAAATCAAATTCAAAATAGCACACATCTTACTGTTGCCACTTACCTACTATCATACACTGATATACAATAATTATGTTGCAGTCATGCTTTTGTCAGGCGTAATATGAAATACGCTTACAGAATGGTGGTAAAAAGCAGTGCAAAACGCTTTTGGTGTGTTTCCGATCATACGTTCAAATACGCTCATCCCACTTATGGGGTATTCCAAGGTCAATGTAATTATACGTGTGATTTGCTCAGAGGGTTAAATCTGTGTTGTACATTTTATCTGGTATAACCTTTTCTTTTATATAATTCATTGACAAAGAGCTCCAATAGTGGCCCGCCTTTGTGTTAGAGACACCTTGTTTTATTGCAAAAATTGCTTGTTTCTTTGTGCCTGGCCTACACTTAAAATTTGTAAACGATCTTTCGGGACATTATGTATACAAAATGGCAATGCTTTTGTACCTTAATTTTACTCGCTGCGAAACCAGACAACATCCCCTCCCCCACCTGCACCAGACTTGGTATCTGGCAGGCCAAGGCAGGCGAACAATAAGTGTTCGGTATGCACACACGGCCTCTAAGAAATTAAATAAATCAGTATTCATTGTGCTCATCGCAACACTCCACAACTAATCAATCAAGGTGTCAAATCTAGAAAGGCGAAAGAAATCTAGGAAAATACGTCCAAAATGTTCTCGAAGCAGTTTAGAATGGTGGTAAAAAGTAGTGCAAAACGCTTTTGGTGTGTTTCCAATCGTACGTTAAAATGCATTCATCCCACTTATGGGGTATTCCAAGGTCAGCGTAATTATACGTGTAAAAAGCACAGAGGACAAAGAGAAACCAGTAGCGGCCCGCCTTTGCGTTAGAGACTCCATGTTCTATTTCAAAAATCGCTTGTTTCTCTATGCCTGGCCTATACTTAAAATTTGTAAAGAATCTTTCGGGACATTCTGTATACAAAATGGCAATGCTTTTGTACCTTAATTTTAACCGCTGCGAAACCAGACAACATCCCCCCATCCGCACCAGACTTGGCATGTGGCAGGCCAAGGCAGGCGAACAATAAGTGTTCGGTATGCACACCCGGCCTCTCAGAAATTAAATACTCATTAGTTGACTTAATGAAACCGGTAATATTCTTGGAAAGAATCTTCGCGGAGGAATGCGGCGACAGAAACAGCGCATTCCAGCGAAACCTCGTTGGATTTGTTTGAGCCGATCGAGTTCCTAAAAACAGTTTTCAGCTGTCAACGAATTAATTGAATGGTTAACGTGTGGTATGCGCTGCTGCCTTAGCAACTGTCGCAGCGACGTCCATTTTTCATTTTGTGAACTGCATGGATAATTAAAGGAATATGTGTTCTTTAACAAGCGGATAGAAATTAGAGCTAATTAATTGTTTTGGGAATTGGATTCTACACAAACACGGATGTCTTTCAAGTGGAGTTTTTCTTTTTCCGAATTGGGAAGATAGCAGAGCTTTAAATTATTTATTTATTTATGTATGTATTCGATTCGTAGAAGAGATTGATAAAGGTATCTATAAAATTAATCATATAATTTTTGCTTCAGTGCCTTTTGGTGGAAAAGTTGCATCATTTCCTGATATTTAATACTAAAGATTGAATTAAAGGAAAAAAAATATAAGTTCAATCTGATTTCCACGAACCTTACCTTAATGATATTTTGTGTTTCTTTGATATACAATGAGACCAAGAAACTGATGCCTTGAAACAGTTCTTTCGAAGAAATATTGGCAGATTTTTAAAGTCTAATTAAGTAGTCTGGAATTGATTGTAACAAATTTCCAGTCATCATGTACAAATACGTATTAAGGTGGACGCATAATGTGATTAGCTTTTTCCTTACCGGCAATAAATATTCTGCGCAAGTAGAATTTCAACTCCAAATATCGAAGAGTATAGTTGCTATACATTTAACATGCCGCGATTTTATTCTCCTCGTAGGAACTTATTTGTCTCTTCTCTGATCAATCTGTGGATAGTTTTACTTCCTACTGCGTCAACCCAAGTGTGATAGCTAGATATATAGCTAAGATGGAAAGCCTTTTTTTTTTCATCATTCGGGGAGACAAAAATTCAGCAGTAAGATTACTTAATTAGATGCAAATGCTTATTTTAATAATAGAAGGTTTAGTTTAGTTAGGGGGGGTGTTGAGGTATATTGCTGCTTGGGAATATTGTTACGGTCCAAATTTTGAAGATCGGAGAGGCTCAAGAAATTCCGAACCCCCTCACATAGATGCCTCTGTAACTTTTAGACGCGTGAATAATTTTCGACCATGTTTAGCTAAAAGTTAGTTTACGAACAAACCAAACCGATAAGCTCCTCGTCTAAGCGATTTTTACTTTAAGTATGTGCTATGTGAGTTCTTAGACTGGTGCATTTTTGGGTCAGGGAATGCACTTCAAAGGTAGGAAAAAACAATTTTTTCCAACAATTCAACAATAATTTAGCGTTGTTTTTACGTGAACACTTGTTTTAACCCTCTAAAGGCCATTTTTTTCTAGTAATAGTACGATAAAATAACTATGGGATTGTGGTTAGTTTGAGAACAGAAATTTATTTAGCTTATTGGATGGCATTAATATTTGTTAATTAATAATTAATTACCAATTTAAGACATTCCGTTATGACTTGAGATAAGAAACTGGAACATATGGGTTTTTGTTTTATCGAAAAATTTATCGAAAACTTACACAAACCTTAAAAATTGCATTTAAGAGTTGATGGATTTGATGAGAAGTATACTTCTAGATCCACATAGACAAAAAATCTTGAATGGAATGGGATTTCGAGCCTAGAACCCAGCGTCCCCGACATTATCACTAGCCCACCGCGATACTTTAATAATAGCAGAAAACTCCTAGTGAATATAATGCAAAAGCAGGGTTTTTTTTTATCTCCAGAAGCAAAAGGTTTACAGCGGAAATAAAATTCGCCAAAACACCACCGTCATAACAAGTTGACTACCGAAAATAGACATGAGTTTGAAATTAAATTGCCAACCAAAAATATATCCGATTCAAAAGAGTGAGCGTGGTTATATTTAGATTTATAACCTAAAAAACTTTCGAAACACTTTATCTCTCCAGAAGTTTAGATTTTCTGCGAGGAAAAACAATAGTATAAGAAATTTTTTTTCGTGTCTGCCGACCGAAAAAAAAAATTGATGATTTCAAACATTTCTATGATGAGAAGGAATAATTTTTTAACGTAGAACTACGTTCCTCCCATTGGGGTGACAGGAAAGAAATTGATTCACACGTTAAAACGCCACAAAACTTGGTATGGGAGATTATCTCTGTAATTACATATGTTAAAAACATGGCTTATTTTAGAGATAAAGGGTAACAACAGAAGCTACAAAAACTTACATAAAATTAAAAACTTACGAGAAACTTTGAGAAACAAAAGAGTCACGCGAGTAAAGTAGTCCTACGCTTTTAACACCAGCGGCTGTTTGAAAACACAGCCTCCCGTCATTTTAGGTAGATTCCTTATAGGAAGTCTACCTATTGCAATGGTTCTCATGACACGACTTTCGGAAAATTTCTGCAGATCTTCATCGATCATGACACCTAGAACCCAAAACCACCCTTCGTTAAAAGTTTGTATATATATATATATATATATATATATATATATATATATATATATATATATATATATATATATATATATATATATATATATATATATATATATATATATATATATAATATAACGTTTTTCCAGTTATCTTGTGAACAAGATAACTGGAGTAATTTTGATTAATTTTAACCAGCCTGGGATATGTGTAAGGATAGTAAAATCTCGGTCGAGTTCGTGCAGATGGCCATCCAACCCAAAGGGTGGAAATGGTGGGGGTGGAAATTTTACTTCTCTATAAATCCTTTATAATTGAAAATAGAAAAGAAAATAATCAAATTAAGAATTATCGACTTATCATAACAAACAATTTTTGCATTTACACTTTTCGATAGCTACAAATGCTTAGAAGTTATGAACTGAAACGTGATTTTCCCACCCTTCCCTCCTTCCCTAACTTAAAGTACGTTTTAACCTATGCATGTTACCCTTGTTGGAAAGCTCTGTCATTTGCAAACTCTTCCACCTGCTTTCATTCTTGCAGCTCTAATCCTATGAGAATAGAGGGCAAATGTTCTTTCCGTATTAGTATTAGTAGAGAAGTATACATATAACGCTTTTGCCCATGTTATTTTGTGAACACGATAACTAGAGTAATTTGATTAGATTTTAACCGGCGTGGGATATGTTCAAGGTGGTAAATATTAGCCGAGTTTGTAGATGGGCCAACTTAGCCAAAAGGTGGAAATGGTGGGGACTGGTTCATTTTCCATAATTCCTTTTACGATTGAAGATAGAATGATAACTAAAAATATTCGAATTATTGCCTCTTCATAATAAACAACTTTGTTTGAAACTTTTTGATAGTTACAATTTTTCAGAAATAATGAGCTAAAACGCATTTTCATTCCTCCCTCCCCATTTTATCATTTCCCATAGCTCTGTTACGACTAAAGATAGAAAAAATCTAATTAGGCCAATTATCACCTTATCAGAACGAACAACTTTATATTAAAAGTTTTGTCAGCTAAAATTGCTTAGAAGTTATGAGCTTCAAAAGCGCTATTCAATCCCAATTTATCATTTCTCCATTACTCTGTTAAGATTGAAGAAAGAAAGAAACTTTCAATTAGGGAAATTATTACCTTATCATAACAAATTACTTTTATATTGAAAGTTTTTGACAGAAGAATTACTTGAAGTTATGAGCTTCCCATCAGCCGCATTCACTCCCACTTTATACGGTAAAACAAACTGATATACCTGGTTTTGCTCTGATTAAAATTTACGTCTAATATTTCTAATGTAAAACTGCTATTGTATAAAAATTATAATGCACAATTTTTTTTCCCTTATCTGAAACGTTTTAATTAAAATGGAATATCAATTGAAACAAAGGATTTTAAAAACAGCCGATTTCTCCATAAATTATTAGTGTTATATACTACCTCAAATTTATGAACAATTACTAAAGTAAAAGAAAGGTTTCAATGAATATGTTGAAACAGTTAAATTAACTAAATTATTCATCATTTTAAAGAATGAAAATAAATCAATTATTAGTTGGTCCTGATGTAAATTGTTAATCGACTATTTTAAATTTCTTCAGTATTCGTCCAGAATTTTGTGAAATGTATTCTGGCAACTATATATTCGAATGTTTGTTCTTCAACAATAAAGAATATTGTTGCGAATTCTGTATAAAATTAATTCTAAAAAAAATATTACAATGAGAGATAGAAATGTGTATGGAAATGAAATTTTTTGTCACTGAAGGCGAAGGTGGTTTCCAAAGATAACGCGGAAAAACGACTTGCTTAATTTTAATTAACTGAAAATTTAAGTAACTTTTGGGCTTTGAGAATTTGAAGGGAACTTTCTCTTTCTTAAATAAAAGTAGCTAACTCTGGTTGAAATCCCAGTGGTTTAGGGAGGAGATATGGAGCAACATACATAGACAATCACAATAATTTTTTATTTAAATTAAGATATTATTAGATAATTACAAGATTAAGATTCAGGATATACTATAAGCCATAAAAAAGGTTTTAGTGAATATATCGTCAAAATTAATTAAATATTTAATTTATTTAAGTAAATAGTTAATTTGATAATTAGTTAATTTGCTAGATTACTTTAATTTGATATTTAACTAAACATACGCAAAAGATTTGTTTAATAAATTTAATATAAAATAGCCATAAAAAGATATATAAGAGTTCTCTTTATCCTTTATATATAGAAAACACCTAATTAACTTCAAATTATTTTGGGGGGTTTTCTGCCTGAGTATTTGCTTTTAACTGTTGATAGAGATTTAATTTACAGGTCAAAAAAATGGCTGCATTGATATCTGTTTGCATTTTATTCTGAATTCAGCGGACTGTATTGATTATTTATAATATATGATTTATTTCTACATATACAGTGTTGTTCCAATATATACAGATATAAATTCAATGGCTGTGTCTGTTGGCATAAGTTGAATATACTCATGCAAGAGCCAGTGTGAACAATAGTAATAAAATTGAACATGGTAATCAGATTTCACACATGAAGTGAATGTCGAAATACCAAACAATCTTGAATATGTATAATCCAATGCGTTACTCATGTAGAGTATAAGTATGCGTTTCAATATCTAATAAAAACATGATGTGAAATACATAGGGAGTTCTGATGCTCATACCACTTGCAGACATGAAAACCAAAACAATTCTTCAATTCTGGCAGAGATGCAATTGGAGTCGTGATTACTATAAATTAGAAAATGAGGCAACACAGTAGTTGGAGAACAATATCCTATGCTTTAAACACACGTATTAAATTTAAATCACAATGTTTAATAATTTTATTTCTTCTGTGTTAAGAATTTAGTGACTATTATCTCTGTAACCAGGGGTCTTCTAAATGAGTCCATTCTAGTAATGTTTAAATGTTTCATGTCATGTGATTTTAGCACATGACAAAGCAAGATTCGCCTAATTATGGTAATCAGATTAAATAAACTGATTTTAAATCTAGAGTAGTTCTTTATCCGTCAAGGTCAATTTCTTGCTACTCTTGTATAGGCTGGCTTAATGTTATCTAGGAGATATTTTATTGAGGTGTTTATTTCTTTATGACTCCTACCTGTGAATGATTATGTGTTAAATATAAAAAAATTACAATAAATGTATGAAAAAATCTATCATAACTTTTTTGGAATGAAAATGGAATGATAAAACCTGATATAGTAAAAAAATTAAATGCATGAAAACAGAATCATAGCGTAAATATTGAAATGTGTAGAAACAATAAGTCATTGGCTATGTTCGTATTGATTCTAATATTTCATTACTTTTGTAACATTAACATAAAGGAATCTACCTTTGCCTGCTTGCCGAAAGGATTATTTTATGCTATTGTTAAATGGAGATTTTTTGCTCATAAATTTATTGATTTTATGGGTTTCTTAATCATTAGAGGACAATTAAAACTAAGATTTAAATAACGGCAGAATGAAAATTAATTTGAAAGAGAAATTGGGAAACTAAGAAAAATATTTCGCTATTTTAAATGCAAGTAATTTCTAAAATCCTCCATGGAAATCAAAATACATTAAAGCAATACGTAACTGAACGAAGCATAG
>BGPR01000033.1:642425-659336 GCA_013235015.1 Araneus ventricosus | reverse complement strand
ATGTTGCAGTCATGCTTTTGTCAGGCGTAATATGAAATACGCTTACAGAATGGTGGTAAAAGCAGTGCAAAACGCTTTTGGTGTGTTTCCGATCATATAGTTCAAATACGCCTCATCCCAATTTATGGGGTATTCCAAGGTCAATGTAATTATAGTGTGATTGCTCAGAGGGTTAAATCTGGTGTACATTTATCTGGTATAACCTTTTCTTTTATATAATTCATTGACAAAGAGCTCCAATAGTGGGCTGCCTTTTGTGTTAGAGACACCTTGTTTTATTGCAAAATTGCTTGTTTCTTTGTGCCTGGCCTACACTTAAAATTTGTAAACGATCTTTCGGGACATTATGTATTACAAATGGCAATGCTTTGTTTAATTTACTCGCTGCGAAACCAGACAACATCCTCCCCCCACCTGCACCAGACTTGGTATCTGGCAGCGCAGTATGAACAATAAGTGTTGCGGTATGACACACGGCCTCTAAGAAATTAAATAAATCAGTATTCATTGTGCTCATGCAACACTCCACAACTAATCAATCAAGGTGTCAAATCTAGAAAGGCGAAAAGAAATCTAGGAAAATACGTCCAAAATGTTCTCGAAGCAGTTTAGAATGGTGGAAAAGTAGTGCAAAACGCTTTTGGTGTGTTTCCACGTACGTTAAAAGTGCATTCATCCCACTTATGGGGTATTCCAAGGTCAGCGTAATTATACGTGTAAAAGCACAGAGGACAAAGAGAAACCAGTAGCGGCCCGCCTTTGCGTTAGAGACTCCATGTTCTATTTCAAAAAATCGCTTGTTTCTGCCTGGCCTATACTTAAAAATTAAAGAATCTTTCGGGACATTCTGTATACAAAATGGCAATGCTTTTGTACCTTAATTTTAACCGCTGCGAAACCAGACAACATCCCCATCCGCACCAGACTTGGCATGTGGCAGGCCAAGGCAGGCGAACAATAAGTGTTCGGTGCACGGCCTCTCAGAAATTAAATACTCATTATTGACTTAATGAAACCGGTAATATTCTTGGAAAGAATCTTCGCGGAGGAATGCGGCGACAGAAACAGCGATTCCAGCGAAACCTCGTTGGATTTGTTTGAGCCGATCGAGTTCTAAAACAGTTTTCAGCTGTCAACGAATTAATTGAATGGTTAACGTGTGGTATGCTGCCTTAGCAACTGTCGCGGCGACGTCCATTTTCATTTTGTGAACTGATGGATAATTAGGAATATGTGTTCTTTAACAAGCGGATAGAAATTAGAGACTAATTGTTTTGGGAATTGATTCTACACAAACACGGATGTCTTTCAAGTGGAGTTTTTCATTTTCCGAATTGGGAAGATAGCAGAGCTTTTAAATTATTATTTATTTATTTATGTCATCGATTCGTAGAAGAGATTGAAAAGGTATCTATAAATTAATCATATAATTTTTTGCGTCAGTGCCTTTTGGTGGAAAAGTTGCATTATTTCCGATATTTATACTAAAGATTGAATTAAAGGAAAAAAATATAAGTTCAATCTGATTTTAGAACCTTACCTTAATGATATTTTGTGTTTCTTTGATATACAATGAGACCAAGCTAGATGCCTTGAAACAGTTCTTTCTGAAGAAATATTGGCAGATTTTAAAGTCTAATTAAGTAGTCTGGAATTGATTGTAACAAATTTCCAGTCATCATGTACAAATACGTATTAAGTGGACGCTAAATGTGATTAGCTTTTTTCCTTACAGGCAAAACATTCTGCACAAGTAGAATTTCAACTCCAATACGACGAGTATAGTTGTTATACATTTAACATGCCACGATTTTATCTCCTCGTAGGAACTTATTTGTCTCTTCTCTGATCAATCTGGGGATAGTTTTACTTCCTACTGCGTCAACCCAAGTGTGATAGCTAGATATATAGCTAAGATGGAAAGCCTTTTTTTTCATCATTCGGGGAGAACAAAATTCAGCAGTAAGATTACTTAATTAGATGCAAATGCTTATTTTAATATAGAAGGTTTAGTTTAGTTAGGGGTGGTGTTGAGGTATATTGCTGCGTGGGAATATTGTTACGGTCCAAATTTTGAAGATCGGAGAGGCTCAAGAAGTTCCGAACCCCCTCGCCTCTGTAACTCTAGACGCGTGAATAATTTTCGACCATGTTTAGCTAAAAGTTAGTTTACGAACAAACCAAACCGATAAGCCTCTTCTAAGCGATTTTTACTTTAAGTATGCTATGTGAGTTCTTAGACTGGTGCATTTTTGGGTCAGGGACGATCAAAGAGCAAAAAACAATTTTTTCCAATAATTCAACAATAATTTAGCGTTGTTTTACGTGAACACTTGTTTTAACCCTCTAAAGGCCATTTTTTCTAGTAATAGTACGATAAAATAACTATGGGATTGTAGTATTTGAGAACAGAAATTTATTTAGCTTATTGGATGGCATTATATTTGTTAATTAATATTACCAATTTAAGACATTCCGTTATGACTTGAGATAAGAAACTGGAACATCTAGGTTTTGTTTTATCGAAAAATTTATCGAAAATAAACCTTAAAAATTGATTTAAGAGTTGATGGATTTGAGAGAAGTATAAGATCCACATACACAAAAAAATCTTCAATGGAATGGGATTGAACCTAGAACCCAGCGTCCCGACCTTATCACTAGTCCACCGCGACACTTTAATAATAGCAGAAAACTCTAGTGAATATAATGCAAAAGCAGGGTTTTTTATCTCCAGATGCAAAAGGTTCAGCGGAAATAAAATTCGCCAAAACACCACCGTCATAACAAGTTGACTACCGAAAATAGACATGAGTTTGAAATTAAATTGCCAACCAAAAATATATCCGATTCAAAAGAGTGAGCGTGGTTGTATTTAGATTTATAACCTAAAAAACTTTCGAAACACTTTATCCCTCCAGAAATTTAGATTTTCTGCGAGGAAAAACAATAGTATATGAATTTTTTTTCGTCATGACTGAAAAATATTGAAATCGATAATTTCAAACATTTCTATGATGAGAAGGAATAATTTTTTTAACGTAGGACAACGTTCCTCCCATTGGGGTCTCGTGAAGGAAATTGATTCACACGTTTTTAAGCGCCACAAAACTTGGTATGGGAGATCCTCTTTATCTCTGTAATTACATATGTTAAAAACATGGCTTATTTTAGAGATAAAGGGTAACAACAGAAGCTACAAAGACTTACATAAAATTAAAAACTTACGAGAAACTTTGAGAAACAAAAGAGTCACGCTAGTAAAGTAGTCCTACGCTTTTAACACCAGCGGCTGTTTGAAAACACAGCCTCCCGTCATTTTAGGTAGATTCCTATAGGAAGCTCACCTATTGCAATGGTTCTCATGACACGACTTTCGGAAAATTTCTGCAGATCTTCATCGATCATGACACCTAGAACCCAAAACCACCCTTCGTTAAAAGTTTTGTATATATATATATATATATATATATATATATATATATATATATATATATATATATATATATATATATATATATATATATATATATATATATATATATATATATAATATAACGCTTTTTCCCATGTTATCTTGTGAACACGATAACTGGAGTAATTTTGATTTAATACCAGCCTGGGATATGTTGTAAGGATAGTAAAAATCTCGGTCGAGTTCGTAGACATCCAACCTCAAAGGGGTGGAAATGGTGGGGTGGAAATTTTCATTTCTCATAATCCTTTATAATTGAAAATAGAAAGAAAATAATTCAAATTAGGAATTATCGACTTATCATAACAAACAATTTTTGCATTTACACTTTTCGATAGCTACAAATGCTTAGAAGTTATGAACTGAAACGTGATTTTCCCACCTTCCTCCTTTCCCTAACTTAAAGTACGTTTTAACCTATGCATGTTACCCCTTGTTGGAAAGCTCTGGTCATTTGCAAACTCTTCCACCTGCTTTCATTCTTGCAGCTCTAATCCTTATGAGAATAGAGGCGAAATGTTCTTTCCGTATTAGTATTAGTAGAAGTATACATATAACGCTTTTGCCCATGTTATTTTAGTGAACACGATAACTAGAGTAATTTGATTAGATTTTAACCGGCGTGGGATATGTTTCAAGGTCGGTAGTACGAGTTTGTAGATGGGCCAACCAGCTAAAAGGTGGAAATGGTGGGGACTGAAAATTTCATTTTCCCATAATTCCTTTTACGATTGAAGATAGAATGATAACTAAAAATATTCGAATTATTGCCTCTTCATAAAACAACTTTTGTATTGAAACTTTTTGATAGTTACAATTTTTCAGAAATAATGAGCTAAAATGCCATTTTCATTCTCCTCCCCATTTTATCATTTCCCATAGCTCTGTTACGACTAAAGATAGAAAAAATTCAATTAGGCCATTATCACCTTATCAGAACGAACAACTTTATATTAAAAGTTTTTGTCACAGCTAAAATTGCTTAGAAGTTATGAGCTAAAAGCGCTATTCAACTCCCCAATTTATCATTTCCCATTACTCTGTTAAGATTGAAGAAAGAAAGAAACTTTCAATTAGGGAAATTATTACCTTATCATAACAAATTACTTTTATATTGAAAGTTTTTGACAGCAAGAATTACTTAGAAGTTATGAGTGCCCCATCAGCCGCATTCTACTCCCACTTTTATACGGTAAACAAACTGATATACCTGGTTTGCTCTGCTTTAAACATGTCTAATATTTCTAATGTAAAACTGCTATTGTATAAAATTATAATGCACAATTTTTTTCCCTTATCTGAAACGTTTAATTAAAATGGAATATCAATTGAAACAAAGGATTAAAAACAGCCGATTTCTCCATAAATTATTAGTTGTTATATAGCTACCTCAAATTTTTTAACAATTACTAAAGTAAAAGAAAGGTTTCAATGAATATGTTGAAACATAGAATTAACTATAATTATTCATCATTTTAAAGAATGAAAATAAATCAATTATTAGTTGGTCCTGATGTATTGTTAATCGACTATTTTATTTTTTCTTCTGTGCATTCGTCCAGAATTCTTGTGAATGTATTCTGGCAACTATATATTCGAATGTTGTTCTTCAACAATAAAGAATATTGTTGCGAATTCTGTATAAAAATTTAAAAAAATATTACAGAGATAGAAATTGTATGGAAATGAAATTTTTTGTCAACTGAAGGCGAAGGTGGTTTCCCCAAAGATAACGCGGAAAACGACTTGCTTAATTTTAAACTGAAATTTTAAGTAACTTTTGGGCTTTGAGAATTTGAAGGGGAACTTTCTCTTTCTGTAAATAAAAAGTGCTAACTCTGGTTGAAATCAGTCCAGTGGTTTAGGAGGAGATATGGAGCATACATACATAGACACAATAATTTTTTTATTTAAAAAGACTTATTGATAATTACAAGATTAAGATTGCTGGCATATACTATAAGTCATAAAAAAAGGTTTTAGTGAATATATCGTCAAAATTAATTAAATATTTAATTTATTTAAGTAAATAGTTAATTTGATAATTAGTTAATTTGCTAGATTACTTTAATTTGATATTTAACTACATAGCAACAAGATTTGTTTAATAAATTTAATATAAAATAGCCATAAAAAAGATATATAAGAGTCTCTTTATCCTTTTATATAGAAAACACCTAATTAATCTTTTTGGGGGTTTTCTGCCTGAGTATTTGCTTTTAACTGTTGATAGAGATTTTTACAGGTCAAAAATGGCTGCATTGATTCTGTTTGCATTTTATTCAATGAATTCAGGGGACTGTATTGATTATTTATAATATATGATTTATTTTACATATATACGGTTGTTCCAATATAACAGATATAACAATGGTTCGCCGTCTGTTGGCATAAGTTGAATATGCTCATGCAAGAGCCAGTGCAGTCAATAGTAATAAATTGAACATGGTAATGCAGATTTCACACATGAAGTGAATGCGTTGTGAAATACTAAACAATCTTGAATATGTATAATCCAATGCGTTACTCATGTATGGTAGAGTATATATGCGTTTCAATATCTAATAAAAACATGATGTGAAATACATAGGGGAGCTCCGATGCTCATACCACTTGCAGACATGAAAACCAAACAACTTCTTCTAATTCTGGCAGAGATGCAGGATGGCGGCGTCAAAGGATTACTATAAATTAGAAAAGGAGGCAAACTAGTAGTTGGAGCGAACAACATCCTATGCTTTAAATACACGTATTAAATTTGGAACTCACAATGTTTAATAATTTTTATTTTCTTCTGTGTTAAGAATTTAGTGACTATTATCTCTGTAACCAGGGGGTTCTCTAAATGAGTCCATTCTAGTAATGTTTAAATGTTTCATGTCATGTGATTTTAGCACATGACAAAGCAACGTTCGCACAATTTTATGGTAACCTAGATTAAATAAACTGATTTTTAAATCTAAAGTAGTTCTTGATCCGTGTCAAGCGTCAATTTCTTGCTACTGTTTCAGATACGCTGGCTTAATGTTATCTAGGAGATATTTGCACTGCTGAGGTGTTTATTTCTTTATGACTCCTACCTGTTGAATGATTATGTGTTGAGATATAAAAAAATTGACCAATGTACTGACCGAAAAATCTATCATAACTTTTTGGAATGAAAAATGGAATGATAAAACCTTGATATAGTAAAAAAATTAAATGTCATGAAAACAGAATCATAGAGTAAATATTGAAATGTGTAGAAACAATAAAGTCATTGGCTATGTCTGTATTGATCAATATGTAATATTTCATTACTTTTGTAACATTAACATAAAGGAATCTACCTTTGCCTTCAAGCTTGCCGAAAAGGGATTATTTTTAATATGCTCTTGTTAAATGGAGATTGTTTTGCTCATAAATTGCTGATTTTATGGGTTTTCAATCATTAGAGGACAATTAAAACTAAGATTTAAATAATGGCGGTGAATGAAAAATTAATTTGAAAGAGAGAAATTGGGAAACTAAGAAAAAAATATTTCGCTATTTTAAATGGAAGTAATTTCTAAAAATCCTCTACGGAAATCAAAATACATTAAAAGTAAATAAATATGCTCAACAGGTGGATATTTGGAATTATCTTTCATATGCTGTTAAATAACTGCCAAGTGGCCAAAATTATCAAAATGAATCAAACAGCAGCTATGAAAAGAATTTTTAATTAAAAACATCTTTTACCGTAAATCGCCAAGGAAAAAAATTATTTGAGTGGTTTCAGTCGTATGAAATCAAAATTTCCCTTGGAATTTGAAATAGTTATCAAAAGATGTTTACCTTCCAAACTTTTCTTGAATCTACCTTTGACAATTATTTATCTGATATGGCTTTTTTATTCAACATTTAAACATAGCACCGTATAGTTAATAAATTCAACATTTCTTATTATTTTTCCTCCTCATTGTTTGTACGAACGTAATTGTAAAGACAGCATTTATGTATTGTGACACCTGTCAGAATGTTTTCGAAATGGGACTGAATAAGACTTCCTTAGGGAGCGAAAATGAAAGAAATAGATTTTCGAATAGAGATATAGATTAGAGTTATCTCTCAAAATCTCAGACGCTGTTTTCATTATTTGTTATCTGCGTTTTTATTTTTTATTTTTATGAGATCTTTTAAAATTTACTCTTGAATATAAACATGTTTTGGGGATGCCATTTTTAATCACGCAAACAGACATTGCGAGCCATATTATTTGAAAATGCAGAAAAGGATTTCATTTAGATTTAATGTCAGACATTTTTGCAACAGCCTACGAATGATTTCTAAATGGTAGATTTTGTAGTAATGTGTTAGATTGTAGAAATCGCATGAGTTATATTTTTTTATAATATAATATGTTTTCGAAACAACCATGACTGCATACAATATTATAAACAAGATATTTTAATGCGAAGAAAACGATTGCAATTCTGAAATTTAATTTTCACAAACAAAAATAATTTTAAATGATTTATTTTGGAAAAAATTGCCCTGAAGATAGTTGTGATGCTTTTTGGAAATATAAGTCTTTAGATTATGACAAAACTGAATGTCCAATAACTTCTTAAACTGGAGATTTTGGTATAGAATAAACAAAGTTCTTTCTTCAATTTCAAATCATTTGAAGAAAAAGTTGATCTTTTGTCCACGGGGTGAATTTTTTATTCTTTTCTTTACTTATTATGAATAAATCGAATGATTATGCAGATCATAAGGAAAGAGAACAATTGAATTCAACTATTGCACGGTGATTAAAGACCCAGACAGGTTATCTACAGGAGAGAACGAGGCTCAAAAAGTTCAACCAACACGAAAGCTGGGGAAAAGAATTTGTTGGTACAACCGTAAGGAAGGAGATAATAAACAATCGAATATCAAATAATTAAAATAGCAACTAGCATTGGTACAAAACGGAATATTGTATATGGTCAGGCGGGGAAATTGGGAACAAGTAGTAATTGGAAACTGTAATTATAGAGCGAATTGGTGCGAACTGAAAAGCATGTGCTTTGATTAAGACTCTTTAGGGGAAGAAGAAAACATCTTCCTACTTTTTTCAATGTTATTTGGTAGCGTTTGTTACCTTTAATTGCAAACGTGTTCAGAAAAGTGAAATCAAAATTCCTAATTTTTAGTTTTCTACGAAGATTATATGCAAGTTAAGTTGCTAATTTATATATTTCTTAGATTTGTGGGATATAACAATTACGAGGAATCACCAATTTTCGTTTTTGGATTTCATCTTGAGGAACAGGTTAATTTTCTTAATTACAGTTTTACAGTTCTTAATTATAGTTTTTACCGCGGGGTTACTGGCAACAGGCTTTTAATGTAACAAAAACCTTTACTTTTTTATTTATTTGGAATAATTTATTATTTTATAGGAAGCAGTTTTAAGTCTAGAAACCGGGTTGAGTTCTGTCCCGTCAGTAAGTTCACTGTTTTATGTCAAATTAACAACTGACGTTTTAAAACAATTCACCATGCGATCTATATAAATATTACGTTTTACGCAAGTTCTTTGTTAATAATGATATGAAGCTGTTTGACTTCAAGTATGGAAGAAAACAAGAAACCAATGACGAGAAAGAAGAAAACGTGATACTGTTGGAAAAAACTGAAGATGAGGATTTTGGTTCTTTTCAACAAGAAATGGAGGTTGCGGAGATGAAGGAAGTAATTTCTTTGGGACCATCCATGGATAATTTTACAACAAATCTGCTTGTATTGATCGATAACGTCGGAGGTGACAAAATGAAGGCACATTATTTATACGTCTGTGGGATTCAAAAAGTTAATGGTGGTGAATATGATATGAGAGGTTTGAGATCCACCAATGAGGCAAAGTCTAGAAAATTTGTTTCGGTGGTGAATGACCAGTTTGCTACTTCCGAGAGTCACTTAAAAGCTTTACTTCCAGATTGTATCTTTGAAGTAGATTGTAGGAAAGAATTATTTGGTTTTCAAGTCGTGTAAATGTCATAGAAAAATTAGTTAAATATTGAATAGATCGTTCTGATTTCAAGTGGAAAATCTATTTTCCACTACTAAATTGAACTATTTGTTTGTACTAATTCCAATGTGTGATTTTTAAGTCTTACCTATTTTCTTCTAGTGTGTCATAATATTCAGTTCCAATATAAAGATATATTTACCAACTTTTCCCGACAAAATTTGAGTTAAAATCATTATGAATTACATAAAATTGAAGTTAGTAAATAGATATAATAGTTTATATGCTATATTCTATGAAATATAAGATATTTTTGCTGAAAAGCATTCAAAAAACAGTATTTTGTGATAATTGGGAAAATGCAGTTAAATGCATTTTGAGGCAAAATGCAGTAGTTTCTAATCAACTGAAATATATTTTCTTTAAATCAATTCGTTACTGTGATTACCCCGTAGTCTCTGAGGTAATTGGGAATACTTCGGGGTAAAATAAGAACGCCACTAAAAGTGAGGTTGATGAGGAAAGAGGCATTGTTCTATGAACCATGCAGAATGTGTTTATGCAGTCAAATATAGACCTCTTCTCCATCGCATACCATCCTTTTAAAGAGAAAAAAATGACAGAGTCTGCAACATTCGTCCCCAATTACCCCAAATGATTCTGAACTCTCACTTGTAAATATCTCATCATCATCTTTAGTCAACATAGTGCAAATAAATGGATATGTTACTTCAAGTGGGGCGATTGGTGTTAGTTCAAACCCATTACACCCACTTTCATGACGTCTAATCAACTTCATAATAGAAAGTGAGGGAAGAAAAACAAACGGACAGAAACTAAGAAGACTTTATTACATTATAAATCTCTGAAGCGGAGGGTGTCTTTTCCCATTCACCGAGCCACCTCACGAAGAACCATGTAGTACACAAAAATTTTATCCGCGAATCAAATTCAGAGCCCCTTGCAACACCATGCGTAAACCAAGTTATCAGATCGGGTGGCTTAGCTTTAGTTAAAACTGGGATGCAAATTATCAAAAAATTATTTGTAAAGAGATGGATTGTATTAAGCAATATGGCGCAGAAGGTATGCAATTGTGTCAAAAATATTCAGGTGTATAAAAAAAATGCCATGATTAGTTCTCTAGAGTTCCAATAAATCGCAGTAAAGTGTTATGCTTGCAGCGTTAGTGGACTGTAAGTTTGAAAAGTCTGTGTGCTAAGTGACATTTCTGTGTTGATATAAAGGGTTATTTAATTCATCGTTGTGTTTAACAGGAGAGTTTTATTAACGTAATCGCAGATTGCCTCACATTTCACCACAAAATTTCCATTGTAGTAACTCCTGAAATTAAAATAGAAATGTCGCTTGGCACACTATCTTGTCAAGATACATTGCCTAATTAAGCTCAACTCTGCTGTGATTTTCTGAAGCTCTACAGAGTAATATCCCGAATACAATATACAAGGCTATTCAAAACTATTGTTTAATAATTTGCGAGAAGGCCAGTAATAAATAACCAAACACATTAACTGTTTAATCCCGAGGCGACTTTTTTCTTCTAGTCCCTTTAAAACTGGGTGTTTTTGGCGGTAAGCGACGTGAATTGGACTCGCTCAACCTGGGTGGTCATTTACACCCGACCCCCTGCTATAGCATTCCCGTAAGGCGCACGGAAATCGTCTGAGGTTGGCAAGGATAATTGGACCTCCTATCGCGTTTATCTCCTAAGCGATCTCAGAACGTCACCTCCTCTCAAAAGAAGCCAAGCGCCTGAAACCGGCCTCCGTCGCTGTTAAGGAGAAATTTTTAGACCGCCCGGGACCGTCGCGCTCGGTGTGAGAGGGTTAATTACATAAGTACACGATTCGTCATTTCAACGCATGACTGCTAGAAGGATCGCTGGGGCTGTGAAACCCCAGATCGCTCAGCAAGTTGATTTTCTTCCTGGTTATTTTTTAGCAGACACAACTTTATTTTCAGGCAGCGTTACAGCTACCGTGCATAACTGACATGTTCGGATGTTCGGGGACTCACAAGCAACAAGGCAACAAGCTGGAATTGTCAGAGATTGTTTGTTCAGCCCACAACTACTGCCATCAAGCTTCGCCTTGAAAGTCTAAATACTATTCTTGAGAAGGTGTTCCCAAAGTTGCGTTCCAGCAAATATTCGCCGTAACATGATGTCTTCTTTTCATTTCTTCGTTGTCACAATGACCCCAAAGCTGTCATTCGTTGCATTTGTAACCAAATGTTCCTATATAAAAATGACTGATCTACTTAACACTATCGATACGGACCGTCCCATACGTCCCTTCAAGCAAAAGGCGATGGGCGTCCGAATGTCTCTCTGAAATTTACACCCCCATTCGTTAAGTGTGATTGATTTCACACTCGCGGCGCGTGCTTTCTTCGTTAGAGTGGCTCGCCCAGATGTGTTTGGGGAAGAGAGGAGTTTTCTTACAATTCGGACAATGCCAGCTGTCATTGTGGTTTTTAAGGGGGAAGTGAATTTCCTTTATTTTTGATAGAGTAGCTCGGACGTTCCCGTATTTTTAGGTCCCTTCATTTCAATGGCCTTAGGAATCAGAGGGTTAAGCTTGATTTCCCTGCAAATTATAGAACAGTTATTTTGAATCATCCTGTACATTAGACAGAGACCTGCTTGTTGGCAAGGTACTAAACGAATAGTTGGAACTGTGACGTTTGAAATGTTGATGAAAACTTAAACTGAAAAAAAAATTATGGTTAATTCTGCTATTTTCAGTTTAAATGGACAACAGATGAAGAAGTCATACACCGCAACTTCTGTCCTTCAGTCCGGGCACGCGAATAAAATATTGCTTGTAATAAATCTGAAATGGGTGCACTTATGGGAGGTATTTTATGTTTTTTGAAGCTTTAATGATGATCATTTATGTAAACTGTTAACCGGTTGATGCAAAATGAACTAAGAGTTTTTCAGCTTCGATTAGCTAACATAAATATTGCTTATTTTCCTTTATGATCATCGCTCATTTTTTGGTAGCCTATTTCTGAGTTTGTAAATGTGTTTTGTTGAAATAAACGGCAAAATAATTTGATTCAAATTAATCGGTTTTTTGACTTCAATAGATATTACCAATCAGCAATTACGAACTACTAAAAAGTTCTTATGAATGAAGTTTAATGGCACTTAAACTTACTTTTATACCAATAAATTAATAAAAACTTAGAAAGAAGAATTTAACCATTTAGTTTTTAACTACCATCTTCCAATTGATTTTTCTTGTCTTAATTACCTCTCTGAGAATTGCCGATAATTCCGTACATAAACATTTACATCATTCAGATTCCTACACCGAAGCAGCATAATTTTTTTGCCAAGTGTAATCACTAATTACAGATACAAGATTAGAATCAGGTATTAACCTGCTAAAAAGGAACTTTCGCCGACTCAAAGCGCTCCCATTACGTAGCTTATAAACCAGATCTTCTCCATTTAATGATTTCCAGGGAATAAATGAAGCACAAAAGGCCGCCCCAACAACAATAAAAATCCGGTTTCCGCGAACATTAAGCCAGGAGAGAGAGATGGCCGCCTTGCAGTAAGTATGGATATTTGATTTTATTTCACGAATGGCTTATTCGGTAAAGCAAATTAAAAAATGCGAAAATTCTCTAAGTTTCGAGTTAGGATGGGGAAAAAAATAAATACGGAGGGGAATGAAGGCAAATGGTCGTAAATTTTCCCTCCTGAGTTTTCCCTCCGGATTAGCGGAGGAAACGTCAGCTAATCTCTTTGGTCCAAAAGATGCTCGATGAGCCACGACGTTGTCCGCCCCTTTTTCTAAAAAGCCCCTGCTCTCTCGATAAGCCCCTTTCTGTTCGCTTTTTTTCTCTCTCCCTTTTTTTTCAATATTCTTTCATCGCCTCCCTTTTCTCTTTAGCGGTGCAATCCTTCGTTTCGTTTTCCCCCTGCATTGCCCGTTTCTTATTCGCTGAAAGCAAGTCGATGCGATTTTCTGTTACCTGACTGGGTTTTAATTTGGAGCAGTTTTTAGAAATGACGTGTAATGATTTTAAAGACGAATGCTGTTTTATTGGTGGGTTCAGTGGCAATTAATGGAAGCTTGATCTTGTTAATTTCAAGGATGGCACTTCATTTGATTTTTTTTATACGAGAGTTGAGATTTGTTCTAGTTTTCATACATAGTGTTATTTTCTTACCATAAGACCCAAAGGTTCCAAATGATTGGTTTGAATCTCATTGGAAAAGTAAAACTATTAGTGTTTCAAGCTATCATGAAGTTAAATAAAGAGTGTGACATATATTGAGAAGCAAATGGAAAAATCCAGTGTACGACAAATTTTTTTTTTACTTTCTCGTATACGTCATAAAATTCGTACTCGGGATTTTGATAAATCTCCACGTTTTTGACCTCCCCTAGTCAGAAAAACACAATTTTGGAATAATGTCTGTCTGTCTGTGAACACGAAGACTCGAAAACGGCTAGAGCTGCAGGGATGAAATTTTGTATGTAATCTTTACCCATAATTTGTAGATTTCTATCAAATGTTGGACAAAATCCGTGCGCGAGAAATCTGTCTGCATGTCTGTCCGTGTTAATGTGAACACAATAACTCAAAAACTTGAATAGCTAGAGGGATAAAACGTGGTACACAGTTTTATCATCAGGAATATAGGTCCGTATCAAGAAACGATTCTACTATACAATCACAAAAAAATGCGCGACGGATACGCGCGTTTTTCCACCTGTGTTAAGGAGTGACGCATGTTACTGGCGATTGGTGTATTTTTTCCACACCCCTGTTAGGGAAGATACGAGAAAGTTTTGGAGAGACAACTCCTGCTGGTTTTGAATAGAGCACCACTTTAAAACCGAACGTATATACACGAACACAAAATACGTGGAATACAGAAGACATATTCGTTACGAATACACTAATTAATTCTAGATGAATACACGAACAGCTTTTAACAAAAATCTGCAGTCACACTGGTTACAGTTAGTTTCATTGCGCGATGGACGATAATCGTTTTCATCGTCAGGAATACGTGCGATGGCTGAATTTAAAAGAAATTACTGTTATTCATCTTCCGAGCAATACTCATAAATGCAGTCTTGAGTAATATTTTCCATCTAAGTTCAATTCATGCTCTAAGAGGCTGAATGGGTTAGTTTTAACTTTTAACCTTGATTTTGGCGTAACACGGCCAAGTTGGGTTCTGACATCGAAATTCATCAATCAACTAAAATAATTGAGCTTTATATTTTCTTGCAAATTTAAATTAGTTTTTAGGTATCTCACGATGGTTAAAAACAAAAGTCCGCACTTATTGGAAGACACAATAAAAATTTGTTTCTGTTAATTCTGTATTATATTTCATTTGTCCAGTTTGTAGAACATTTTACATAAGATGCGTTGCGTGTCGGATGTGCTCGAAATAAGTGTTTTATTTATCTGTCTTTTTTTTTCATTTAATTGTTATCATCTGACTGGATTTAAACTACAGCAGTTTTGTGCGTGGCATGTAATGCTTGAAATCTTAGTTATACGAAAGCTGGCTGTATGAGTAAACACAGTCACAATCTATGAAGTTTTACTTCATTTTCTTTAGCTTTGATGCGCAATTTGATTATGAATATGTTATTTTTTATAAATAACGGATCTATTTAGCCTGCCCACTTTATGAAACAAACTTTTTATAACTAATTAATTGGGACGGTTCATTTACAGACAATGCGAAATTTTAGTACCTCTAACTTTTTATCAGTTCTGATTTAATGTTCCACGCACTATTCAAACCATCAATTAAAATCTAATGCAAGCTTTTTTTGAGTTAAAACTAATAAAATTACTTTCTGAAGACCTGTTAGGAGAGCGTAGAACTCGGGAAGCACTGTCTGTTCATGGCGTCATTGAAGTGCCCACCATCTTCCAGGAGCAATGTAAAAGCAGAAGACCATCATCGTACTAAAATGTTTTCAAGTTTCCACTTACCAATGCTAAGTTACATGAGTGTTTTTCCTACATACTGATGTATAATTAAGCAACTTATACACAATAAAAAGCGATTTTTTAATTTTTAATCAAAATTAAATGATCAAATCGTGAAGTCCAAAAAATGCCAAGACGATTTCAGTTAGACTTGCTCCTATTATGATAACGAACACGATTCAGATTTATCTATATAAGACATGATATCAAATAGATTATGCCAAATTCAAGTACGAAGAAGTTATCTATTTGAAATAGAATTTTATTACCAAAAAGAATAAAGCAAAAAATAAAAAAGAACTATTTTAAACAGTAGAAGAATTGTTTTTAATGTTACGAACATCATCAAGTGCACGATGCAAAATGCATTCGAAATCTGAATTGGCATTGCGCATTTTATGTGTATCACGTCAGCAGGAATTGGCTCCATTCGCACAGATGTGACTAAGCGGAAAATTCACCACAATAAATGATCTATCAAATCATACCTAAGGAAATGAAGTTCTGAGGATAGTCTAATTATTGCCTAAATTGCAAATTTTACTTCTTCTAACTATTAGAGAACTATTAATTTTACTGTAATGCTAGGCTTGTGGTATTAATATGTTCTGGTAAGAAGCTAATGATCTCACAGTCGGCGCTTCACACGCGGAAGATCCCAATCGAGGCGAGGTTTGCTGTCTGTCAGAATCGAGAACTATTATCAATTAGAATCAAGAAATATTATCAATTAGAATCAAGAAGTATTATCAATCAGAATTAAGAACTATTATCAATTAGAATCAAGAACTATTATCAATTAGAATCAAGAACTATTATCAATTATAACTATTCATTTATTGTAATGCTAGATTTTTGTTATTTTTATGTTGTTTATAGGGGGAGAGAAATCAGTCACTATTAAAACTATTATCAATCAGAATCAAGAAACGATATCAGATCAGATATTATCAGTTAGAATTATTCGTTTATTGCATCTTGTATGTTTTTGTTATTAATATGTTCTGGTAAAAAGTGCAGGATCTCACAGTCGGCATACGGCAAGTCATACGCGGAAAATACGAAATCGAGGAGAGATTTGCTGTCTGTCAGAATTTGAGAGAGGGAGAGGAAAATCGATTATTATTAGAAATATTATCAATCAGAATCAAGAACTATTGTCAATTAGAATCAGGAACTATTATCAATTAGAACTATTCGTTTATTGTAATGTTAAGTTTTTTATTTATATGTTGTGATAATACGAGAAGGAAAATCAGTCACTGTTGGAACTATTATCAGTTAGTATCAAGAACTATTATCAACTAGAATTATTCGTAATGCTAGGTTTTCTGGTAGTAGCGCAGGATTTCACAGATGGTAAGGCACACGCGGAAGATCCGAAATTGAAACGAAGTTTGCTGCCTATTAGAAGCTGAAAGAAGGGGAGGAAAATCAATCACTATTAGAACTATTA
>BGPR01000033.1:623787-642415 GCA_013235015.1 Araneus ventricosus | reverse complement strand
AGTCACTATTGGAACTATTATCAATTAGTATCAAGAACTATTATCAATTAGAATTATTCGTTTATTGCAATGCTAGGTTTTTGTTATTAATATGTTCTATCTAGTAGTGCAGGATCTCGCAGTCGGCGAGGCACACGCGGAAGATTCAAATCGAGGCGAGGTTTGCTGTCTGTCAGAAGTTGAAAGAGGGGGAGGAAAATCAATCTAGCGAAATTCCGACTTCCTTTCAATAATTGTCTCCCGAGTCATTTGGGGAGATGAGGGCTGACAGTGAAAGGAAGGGGCTGAATTCCCATACTCCCTAATTTGGATGAATGACGTCATACAAGAGGCTGGATTATGCGATGGATTGCTGAATGCCATCGAATCAAATAAGTGGAGGAATCTAGTAAGGTTGCAGGTGAAGCTATGTTGGAGCAGAGTGAGTTTGGCTGAATTGGTCCCAATTCTGACTTTTGGAAATGAAAAAAAGTAAGGAAGGATTGAGAAGGTTAGAAAATTCATTTTAAAAGTGGTTTGATACGAAGAAAGACATTTAACACCGAAGATACATTTTAAATCAACTTTTTTCGCAAAGGATTTTATATTTACAATTAATAATTGTATTAAGAATTTTAGCTTTCTTCATTCATAAAAAATTAATTTTAAATCGTTTTGACTTAGAAAAAAAAATTAAAACTGACATTTCTACTGAAGAGGCCTAAACACGTAATTTTTTAGAATAGATCGTTTCATCGGATGGTAAGTAAGCTGATATTTAAAGAAGAGTATAATAAAAATATTTTTAGGAAACGATTATAATTATTTTTAAGATATTTTAAACAGTTATTTTTATTCCACAGAGAAATGTAAAGGTAATTTAATGAATACATTTCAATAAGAATTTTTATAAACAAAATCAGTTCAATTCCTCGACGTAAATATACAGATTTAAAAAATTTGGATTTTTTTTATTTTTAAAAAATTGGATTTGTATAGGAATAATTTTATTTTTGCAAATAATTAAAATTTATTTGTAAGAAAGACTTAATTCATAGGAATATGGAACGGATTTCTGAATATACTCAAATAAAATAGGGTAATCTGGGAGTTTGGTTTGCAGTTGAACTAGGTTTGAGCACCGTATAATTCATTGAATCAGATCAGTGTCAATCCTGTCATATTTAAGGAAAAGAAGTAAGAAGTTAATGATGCCAAAAATATTACTTTCAAAATAGTTTTTCTGAAAACAATTTATGAAGATATCGTGTTTGTTTATTGGAAAAAGATATCCAGCTTATTAATTTTTTGTGTACATGGATAGACATATTTTGGCATGGAACAGGAAATGTTTTTAAATGAAATATTTTGCCAGACGATTATAAATATTTTTCAATAAAATAGTGCGTTAAGAATTCTTACTTGTCACGAATATTTGCAATTCTTTTCATTAGAATGTGTTTTATAATTGTTCGCATTAGAATAAAATTTCTACGCTATAGCGTCAAATAGTATTTATTATAGAAAATATTGATTTTTAAGCAGCAATTTTTCTTTAACAGACAAATATAATTGACACTTTTAGAATAAATTTTAACAAGAATTAATTTTTAGCAAACGAAGATAATTTTTTTTAAAGAATTAATTTGAAAATAGTTTTCTGTAAAAAAAATATCAGTACTATTATTATGTTGAATAGACTTACGCTAAGTCCTCCTGATAATAACTGTGATCTAGTAGACTGAAAATTATTTTTAATGAATAAATTGTGAGAAAACGATTTAAAAACTTGTGAACCATGTGGCATGATAATGAAAAATACTTTTTCTTTCCGAAATTATTTCATTCAACGAACTTTTCTAAGAAATAGAAAACCCGATTATCATTTTTTTACGATTCTATTTATCATTACTTTTACAATTCCATTTAAGTTTTTTTCAATACTAGAAAAACGTACTCGTCTATTTATATTTACATTTTAAAAAGAACATTAGCTTCACACGCTGATCAATCAGGTGTCTTAAATTTTTAATTAATTCTTCATAGTGGTCGAACATGTTAAGTGACATTTAAAAAATAATGGAGATTGCAAGGTAAAAGAACATATTATGGTCAGTCGTAGTAGAGAATGTCCTTTTACTCTGCCAAATCTTTAAATAAGGCGGCTTTTAAAAGCCGCTTGAGCTGTCTCATTAATGGAAGAACGTGTAAACGTATTGACTTTGAGTAACTAAAATTCTTTCTTCCATGAGAAACGTGTTGCTTTGAGTAACATAACATTTCCTTCCACTGACACGGATTGGTTTTTGGTACCGGAAATAGTATTAATGCTTATCAATTTCTGCTTTGCAACATTTAAGGCGTGTCTGTGCTTTAATTTCGTAGATATTGCTTTGCTTTGAAATTGTATTGTTTGTTTTCTTCAGACGTTAATATTATTTCAAAATGAAATCAATAGGCTAAAGAAACTGTAAAGAAAGCTCTTCAAATGCTCCATCATATTTCTTTGGTTTGGTCTCGTAAATTTTATGCGCTAAAGCCAGTTTCCAATGAAAATGAAATTAACTTTACACAGTGGCGCGATTCCGAGGGGGGCAGTTGCCCCCTCACTTTTTTCGGAAAAACACTTTTTATTTCATTTTATCTGCTTAAAACTAGGAATTACATATAAAAAATAGTGACTGGGAAAGCTAGCTAATTTTGAAACGTAATTTTTAAATTTTGTTGTTTACTGTCTATACTCACGGGTACTTTTACGTGTCTATTAATTTTTTGCCCTCCACCCACTTTTCCACCCAATCGCAGCTACTGACTTTACATTTAATGAAAATAAACTATTTCCAAATAACTGCTATATGAATATCTTATTATTTTTAAATGCATTTATTCTTATTCAAAATTTTGAAAAATTAAGAAAGCGAATTTCTTCTCTGTAGTAATTAAACAGTCTTAGCAAATTGGCATTTGTTAATTAATATTTAAACAAATATATTTATTTATTAACAAAGATGATTTATTAATATATTCATTAAAGAAACAAAATTTTTAAAAATGCTTACAGCGAACTCATTATTTTAATGGCAAGATATGAGTTTGAGAAATATTTCATGAGATGTACTTAATATATTTAATTGATGATTATATTTTTTGAAATAAGGTATGTGTATAGCAGTTTTGTGTAATTACTAAGAATATTCAAAGACTACTGATTTAATATTTTGATATCTTTGTGAAAAACTCAAAAGCAGCTATATAACAGATAATATTTTTAAACCAATAATTAATAACTCTTTTTTTTAAAATTAAGGATATATTCTATTTTCTTTTAAAATATTGAATCATATTTGAGAATTCGAATTAGAGAAAAGGTAGTTTCATTAAAACTTATTTAATTTGAGGGATAAAGAATTTCATCAAGTTTATCGTTGTGGTTTTAATTTACTATTCCTTTCAAATATCAAGGTAGCCTTCATATTCATGGTTAATATTTATAGTAGAAGTATAGTAATATTAATATAAATATTTATAGTTTCATTTATCGTTGGTATTTTATTTTTATAGTGGTAATTGATAGTTTGACATCAATACTAATACTCATATTATCCAATAATTGGAAGCAAAATATTAATATTTATATGCATTAATGGTTAGTGATAAAATATTTATTATTAATATTTATATAACTAAATGCGTTTCAAGTCTTTAAATAATATTCATAGTTCTATGGATAACATTTATATGATTAATTATGTTTAAAAATAATCGGATTATTCATATCAAAAGTTGATATTTTATTATTTATAGTTAATAATTATATAATTACAGTCGGACCTCTATCTAACGAACCTCTATTTTGCGAACTTTTCCTTGGAACCAAGAGCATTTTGCAAATTTCTTCGTAAAATAACCTCCAAATAGCGAAGTGCATTCTCTATTTAACGAACTTTTTCTTGTGATCCAATATTTTTTTCTCTTCAGAAAACATCTTTAATGCGTATGACACTGCTTTATTTTTTCAATGTTTGCCTCAAAAGACATTCACATTTGAAAAGAAAAAATGCTTTGGAGGAAAACAAAAGAAAGCAAGATTAACTGTCATGTTTGGTGCAAATATGACTGGACATCAGAAATTGAAACCATTAGTTATCGGAAGAAGCAAACATCCAAGATATTTCGAAGGCACAAAATCTCCGGAGGTTGATTATGACTTTAACAAAAAATCTTGGATGACGTCAGAAATTTGTAAAAAATGGGATCAAAAGTTGGACAAACGTATGATTGCAGAGTGTCGCAAAATTGCTCTCGTTTTTGACAATTGTCCCTCCCATCCGAAGGATATCAACCCCAAATGAAAAATGTTACAGTGTTTTCTTGCCATCAAACACTACATCAAAACTGCAGCCAATGGATCAAGGGTGATACAAAATTTCGAAATACACTATCGCAAGAGAATAGTGCAAAAAGTTATCACTGCTCTTGAGAACAATCAATCCATGCCAAAAATCAACTTACGAGAAAGCATATCAGAAATTTCCAAAATACGGAACTATGATGTCACAGATCATACTATTCGCAACAGTTTTGCGAAAGCTGTATTCTTTGACAGTAATTCGGCAAGTACGGAGGATGAAGACGATATTCCCTTAGAGGGTCTTAAAAAAATGTTTATACAGCTAAGGGAAAAAGAAGAAATTAACGATGATGTGCTGATTGATGATTTTCTTTCACTTGATTCTGAAGCTGAAACCTCGAAAACACTAACTGAATTGGATATTTTGGACAGTGTGAAAAATAGAAACAATACAGCAATGAATTGCGACTAGGACGAAGATGATGAAGATGGAAATGATCGTGATGCAGAAATCAACAAACCTTCGTATGATGAAATGCTAAAATCATTTGAAGCAATCCGACGCGGATTGCAGTTTGAAGAAAATACTCCTAAAGGGATTTTTGTGCATTGCAAAGATGCGAGACATATTATGAGAGAAAACATTTTTTTAAATAAAAAACTCAGACAAAATTAACAGACTTTTATCAGTAATTAAATTTAAGGACGCATGTGGTAATGTATGCTTAAAGTTACTTGTTATAATAAATGCAATAATGTCATTAAAATTCATTAATTTTAATATAACATTATTTTTTTTTAAATTGAAAATACAGTGTATTCCCGGACAATTTTTTTGTTTTATCCTTGTTTCCCTTGCAGATTTCTTTTCGATGGGTAAGATATATAAAAAGAATAGATATTCATTTACAAAATAAGGTGTGATTAATTACTTTTTAATAATATTTAGTGTTTATGAATTTAAAATCTGTTTGTATAGTTTAAAGTATTTTAAAAGGTGAATCTCTATTTAACGAATTCTCCATATAACGAACTTTTTTCCGAGATTTAGCGACTTCTTTAAATAGAGGTCCGACTGTATTTACAATCTTAAAATAAATAAACACTATTCATAGTGATAGTTAATGGAGATCTAAATGTTTCTCAATTTAATATGAATAATTATACTTACCCAAACTGTTAGTTTAATAGGTAACATTCAAAGTAATTCTTATCAGTTTAATCCTTTAAAGAGCCGTTTTTTCTAGCAGGGGTATAATAAAATATCTTTGGGATTGAGGTTAATTTAAGAAAAGAAATGCATTTAGCTTATTGGACGACATAAATTTTTGTTAATTAATTTTATATATTAATAATTAATTATCAAGTCAAGACACTTTGTTTAGGTTTGAGATAAGAAACTGGAACATCTAGATTTTTTGTTTCATCAAAAAAGTTGCGAGAAATCACCCTATCCTTAAAAATTGCATTTAAAAACTGATGAATTTAGTGGGAAGTATTCTTCCCACGACCTTGGAAAGGGTTAATGTGAATAGTTTAATGTTAACGTTTTACTTTTAGAGTAAGGACTACTATATATTAGTTAGTTAACATATCTGTGACGCCTTCTTCCAGATGCTTTCCCTCCAACCACCTTGTTCATCCCTCAAGCCTCCCTCTTAGAATTTAATAGCCGCCCCCTCGTGACAGGCTTTATATCGTTTTTATGTCGTTCTTTCTCCGCACACCATTCATTCCTATTGAAAAAAAGGAAGATTCCTCTCTGCCGCCTCATTTTTAAAAACGTCAGACACGGCTTAGCCACTATCCTTTGAACGTCAGACATAGTTAAGGGCATTTTTCACGAAATTTTTCGATTGTGGGAAACAGCATGGAAACACATACCATATGGGTTTAAAGAGTGGGATGGGCTAACCTTCTGCAAAAATAAAATGCTTTTTCTAACTCCTTTTTGGATTCTTTAAATTTAGGAATCAAGGTGTGGTGTCTGTGAAAATTCAAAATGGGTGGCAAAAGTTTAGAAAGGAGATTTTAGAAGCTTAAATAAAAAATTCGTTTCGTGTGAAATAAATATGCATGACTAAAGCAGCATCCGACTTGTAAAACAATTTGGATTTTTGAGTATAAACGCTTTGGAAAGATTAAAAATGTATTCAAAAGTGGGCTCGCAATACTATTAAATGTTTGAACAAGTTATATTTTGCAATATAGCTCAGTTATGCTCATTTTAAAAGCTTAACAAGGTTATAGAAATTTATTTCAAAGCATATTTTATTAACATTGGCTAAAATTTGATTTAAGGTATCCGAACACGTTCGGAGCACTTTTTTTTAAATTGTGAAATAGAAACACCAAAATATGTTTTTTAGATTCGAATTTAATAAAGATTAATATTAGAGTATGATTTTTGAGTATAAATTATTACAAATTTACAAAAATCTTAAATTTCTGCTGCTTTGTAGAGGGAATTCCCAAAAACTTCAAACATGCTACAGGTCAAACTTTTGTAATAATTCAAATAAAACTAACACTAAAATAAACATACATACTATGGACTAGTGCTTGTACTAGAATCTTAACATTCTTTGGATAAATAAAAATTTTAGAGCTAATCGAACAATCATTATAAGATTTTCAGCAAATTTTCTATGTCATTTTTTAAATAAAAGACCATAATTTAAAAAATATTAATGCAATATACATTATTCTAGTACATTCACTAGAGAAACATTTGAAGAAAGTGTTCACAAAATTTCAGAACAATCGAATGATAATATCTTGAGGTATCATGTTTGAAGTTTGAAAGAAAAGCATAAAATCTAATTTTGAGGAAAATCAAATTTTGGTTTGTTATAAAACAATTAATATCTCATCTTCTAATTAACATACCGACAAAAGTAAATATGTTTTAGAAAGGTAAATGAATGAACTATAGAAAACATCAAAAATTAAAAAATTGTAATTTTGGTCGAAAATCGACTTTTCAACGTGTTCGGAACTCTTAAGGCATGTAATACATTTGTATGCTTTTTTCATAAATCTAGAGACACATTATTAATCCATTAATGCCTAGCATCCCTTTTTCAACCCTTTGAGGACTACTGTCACGTGGGCGTGTCACATTGTCTCCTGACTGTCACAAATACGTGCCGGTTCTTGTGGCTTTTTGCTACCGAAAGTCACGTCGGCACGACACCAGGTTTAGCGCAATTAGGCTTAACTAGAAAAAGTGCACTGGCCCTGAGCGGCCACGGGCTTTTGGAAACGTCGGCCAGACGGAACCGCACGTTTTCCGTGCGTCCGTCCTCAAAGAGTTTGGGACTCTTCTAAAAATGTATCAAAAACACGAAAGAAATATTTTTTCAACAAAAAGTTTACAGAAAAGTATTTTTAAATTTTCGTTTCTTTTACATTCATTCGATGAAAGCACGTATCAAGCGTTCTGTTGGCAATGTAGCCTTTTTATCATCAAAACAGTTTCGAAAGTAGTTTCTTGCAGTGTTACGAAGAAAAGGTTAAGTTTGTTATTATTTATAAATTATCAAATATATCAGTGAACACAATTGTAAGAATAAGTTTCTTTTTCTGGAATTTCGCATAATTTTATAATTTGATAGATTTTTTTTTATTTTGTACTACGTTCAAAAATAGGGAAGCTAGGCTTAGGAGAGCACTAAACCAAAAATTTTTCAGGCAGAATTTTTTTCATAACGTTAGAAACAACATTTCAAGAATTAGATGGCAGCATAACTTATACGCTTTCCACCCTATATATCAAAGAAAATACTCCTACCCCAAATCTGAAGTTTCTTGCATGCCTTTTGCACTTAGCGCCGTCCGTTTTATACTTTCTCGTAAACGAAGTATACGAAGAGAAAGTATCGTAATCGTCAAAAAATTCGAACTCGAGATTTTGGCGAATCTCCACGTTTTAGACCTCCCTTTTGGAATCATGTCTGTCTGTGAACACGATAACTCGAAAACTATTGGAGATAAAGAGATGAAATTTGGTATGTGGTCTCTAAACATAATTTGTAGGTTTCTATCAAATTTTGGACAAAATCCATCAACGGGAAGTCTGTCTGCTTGTATGTCCGCGGTCATGTGAACACTATAACTCAAAAACTCGAAAAGCGAGATAGATAAAATTTGCTACACAGTTTTATCGTCATGAATGTAGGTCCGTATAAAATTTTGGGCTAAATCCGTCAAAGGGTTGACTGTCTGTCGGTTTGTATGATTTACTTTTGAAAAGAATCCATCATCTCCACTCGTATGCGTACTGGAAGCAATCTTCTGGGCATGCGAAAGCTATGGAGCGAATTACGTCAGTTTGTCCTTGAGCCGTCCAAAAGCGGAAAATCGGTACGTATCTCTTCGAAATTGATTCTTTACCTAGTTTTTACTTGGGTACTGGAAGTAATTAATCTCTGTGCATGCATTGGCGGAGCTTTCTAGAAAATAAATATTGTTAAGTTTTAATACATACACATCTCTTTGAATTTGATTCTTCACCTAAATATTTTACAATCGCTATAATATACAATGAAAAGCTTTCTGATAGTCATTGCATTCTAGGTCACAGTAGGTTCGAATTTTTTATCCATGCAGGGGGAAGGGAAATGACAAATTTTTGAGAAGTATACGAGAAAGTTTAGGGGAGGCCACTCCCGCTGGTTTCTTCAGCTGTTTTTCACAGCGTGGGTTGTCTTTAGCTTTTATTCCAACTCAAACGTTGGTGTTTTAAGCCTGGGCTGTCTTTAACTTCTATTCCAACTCAAACGTTGGTGTTTTCAGCCTGGGCTGTCTTAAGCTTCTATTCCAACTCAATCGTTGGTGTTTTAATGTGCAATCTGCTCAATATTCAAAAAACTCTCTGCTTGCGTGTATTGTTTTCGATAAGGATTACATTAAAAGGATAATTTTAAGTATTCACAGTTTCATTGTTAAATTCGTTTAAAATCAAGCTTATTTCATTATTCTATTATGATTTAGAGAGACAATTAAATACTCGATCTTACTTATTATTTGAAATGCAGGTTGGCATTAAAACAATATGGGGTGTTTGAAGTTCGATTGTAAAAACTTTGTTCTTTCAAATGTAACAAATTTGGTCTACATACTATTCCGATCGTGGCATTTCAATTGATTTTTTTAAAAACGGCATGATTACGGTCATCAACTGCAAGATGGTATTGTTGGACAAGTCATTTAGAATTATAGAAAAGGCAATTCCCGCTGCAAATTTTATTTTGGCACCGTTGATAACAACTGCGTAAACAGCATCATCTTGCAATTGGTAGGGGAAATTGTTTTTTTTGTGTGTCTGTGTGTGTGTGCATGTGCACATAAGTTGAAATCTCATGTTTGGAATAATATTTAGACCAAATTTAGTTACATTTGGATGAACAGATTTTTGTCAATCGGGTTCCAAAAACTTCACGTTATTTTATAGTCAATCTGTATAATAATTCTAATCATTGTTACTTCGGGGAGCTTCAGACGAACCATCGGCCTATTGACATGCAGTTCAATAACTTTATTAATAAAAGCTTTTAATAATAAAAAGTACTTACATTATGTTTCTAAAAGTAATACAAACTGTATTTAAATCAATAGAACATCTTTGAAATTGCATCCTAAATATTTCGTACAATTTGTTAGGATAGTACAGCGTTACATACATATAGCAATTTGGGAACGTTGAAAGTATAAAACGATTAAAAATGACCCTTGATTTTTACAAAATAAATAAATAATAAAGAATAAATAAAATTTTCCCCGCAGTTCGAACGATTAAGGATACCAATAGGTTTATATAAATGCGTTTAAGGGGACTTGGCACCCTAAGAATTCCGGAAAATCAATGAAAATATCGATTTTCAAATTTTGAGTGGAAAATGATCCTCGAACTTTTGACTTAATTATCTGAAAGTTTCAAAACAATCAGACAAATATTTAGTGAGATGTGAAGTTATTTTTTCTAACATTTCATCACGTGCCACGCCCACTTCCAATGTTTAAATCATGCATATTTCATCTGTAAGTTGTAAAACCACCTAATTTTTTCCATAAAAGCAAAGCAAGATAGTTGTTTCAAACAGTAACCGTTTAATCTTTGTTTGTTTACTGTTTTACTGCTTTCGCTTCTTTATTATTTATGAAGCATATCGTCATCATCATCATCACTGCTTTCACTTCTCAATTTGTTTGAATTTCTCACTGTCAATAAAATTTCAATAAAATGGTTTCAGATTTTTTCTCTGTTATAATGGTTATTTGATAAATAGTACTGCAGATCATTTATTAAATGTTTTGACTAAAAATTTGAAAAAAGTGAAATTTTTCGCATTTTTTAAAAAAAATCTCTAATTATCCCTATAAATTAAGATGCTAATTAATAATTATAGTAATAATAAATATTAATAAAATCGATAACTTGGGACTCGCAAATGTCAGGTTATTGCTCTGAAAAAAAAAAACTAGCTTGATATAAGTTGTTTTTGTTACAATTTTATTGTTTTTAAAACTTTAAAGCTGTTTTTCTCAGTTTGCTTTTTTCCAAAATTGTGTCTGCTACAAAAAGAAAAAAGTCGATCTCTTTTTATTCTAATTACTTGAAATCTTTTCTGTTCACTCATAAATGCATGCTTAATAGAATTAGGGATGGATTTGTAAAAATTTTGATTAGAAATTTTTTTAAAAATGTACAAAATGAAAAATTCTGATATTTTCCAAAAATTTTCACAAAATTTTTTTTCTCTGAAACTAATGTAGATATCAAAAATCCGATCCCTGTTTCTGTTAAGTACATTGAGAGGTCCCTTTAAAAAGTTTTGGAGAAAAAATATTAAAAATTGTATGAGAAGAAGCATTTCAGAAAAAGGGTTAATTTTTTTAAAAAATTTAAAATTTTTAAATTTGTAATTTTTCAAAATGAAAAATATTTTAGAAATTTCAGTTTCTGTATAGTCTACATCTATCTACTACAAAATTGAATAAGTTTGATCAAAATTGTAGAAAAAAAATTTGGGGGTGCCAAGTCCCCTGCGTTTAATTCAATATGCTTCTAATAAAGATGGACGAGGTTATACTTGTTACATAAAAACCTCAGCATTTTACATTAAGTTTATTATACACAATAAATTTTGAGCTTTTTACATGAAGACCTTTATTATGTTTTTTTTTCAGTTTGTTCGCCATTTTCTCTTTCCAGATGCATCATCGATATTAGAAACAACGCATCAGCACATGGATACACACTTACTCTCCAATCAATCCAATAATCCTGAAGTATTTCCTATGCTTTCCAACGCCTGATTCAGTGGCCCCTCGAACTTCCGGTTTCGGCACAGCTTGTCACAAAGTTTAGTTATAAAACACAATTGAAGAAAAATACAAATAAGTAGTTTTTAAAAAACACACTTTTTTTAGTGAACTATATAAAAAGTTTCTTTTTATATTTTAATTATTCTCTACTTTTTACTCTTTAATTTTCAACTCATTGTTATGAATATTATGGAATCTTGAAATCATTTTTTTCTGAAATTCACTACTGTAGCGGATATAATTACCCGCTGAGCCACCAGATGACTCTGTCTCCCTCCTCTTTGTTTAACACGAATGACGTGCTATGACATATTGTTCGCTTAAAAATCCCGAGATTAGCCTTTTAGACGATTTTTCTCCTGAAAAGAGATACAGCCAATGAATAAGATGAATTCTTTGTGAGTCTTGCTAGGTAAAATGTAAAAATTTCCCCCTCCATTTTTCACTTTACCCCTATTTTGGTGAAATCAACTCCTGGTTGGAGCATGCGCAAAAGCCCGGAGTTCTTCCGTATCTGAAAATAATCAGTATTGAGCATGATCTACGAAAACTGGTCATTCGGACCAGTAAGCATGGTTTTTCCTTAAAATTGCAAATAACTTAATAAAATTCATTTAATGCTGATAAAATTTTCTTCGTTTAGTTCGTAGATTCCATTTATTTCAAACTGAAAGACATGCAGTATTTAAGAAATTTATTGCAAGGGGAAACGGGATACCCAACCCAAAGGTGTTGCGACGGTTGCATCGCTAGGAAGCCACGGAATCAAATTTAATTAAATTAATCCATTAACTGATAATTATTTTCTGAAAATATTAAAATATTGTACTGTCATCAAGAATACATAAGTGTACAAAATTTCAAAACGCCTGGACTTTAGGAAGATGTGAAAAATCGATTACAAAATTCCATCCTCAACATGAAACAAGTCAAGTTAAACAAAAGTATTCTTGAAAAGATAGTGGATGGCATTTTAAATTGTTTAACGTTAGAAAGTGTTTTAAGTTGTAATTAATAATTTTGTCGATGTAATTTTTGAAGATCGACAATTATTTTTTAATAGACAATTTTTAGCCATTTGTTTCACAGTTGCTTTTAAAGTCCAGCTTTTCATCCCGATTATTGTGTAGAAATATTTTAACATAAATCAAAATTTGATTTCTTTAGAATATTTAGACTGGAACTAATATCCCTTGAATTCTCTATATAAGTGAATAATATACAATTCTTCAGAAACATCTGATGTGAAGAAACTGCTCGAGTGCCAATCTGAATTATATAAATATGCAGTGTCGGAAACGTCATCTTCGAGTGGTATGTGGCGTTGGAGAACCGCACGCTACACGATCCCTTGCTGTAAATGTTTGGCTCTACATTGTCGGAAACTGATTAACAGTACCATATCTCATGCTGCAGCATTAGCATGGGATGAGTTACCGAATATGTCTTACCGATTTTACGCATAAATCAAGAAAAGCCAAGTGATATTTTGTTTCCAGTGAAAAAATGCAATTTAAAAGGCGAGTAAAAATTTCGTTATTTAATATAAGATTATTTTTATCTGTTTTCAGAATGTATTCAGAATTTGTGTTGTCATACAAAAGGTTTTTTAAAAAATGTCCCGCTTGTCCACCTCTTTATAGATGTAAATAACTCAGGAAGCATTTCTTCTTAAATTTAACTTTCGATTTGATTTAGTTTATTGAACTAACCTAATATGTGTAAGTGGATTTAATTATTTGACGTAGATGGCAAATAATCAAATTTCCCAGAATGGTTAAGGTTTACTGGGCAAACGATTTGGATTGGGCAAATGGTTCGACAACGACATGAAGCTATCTTATCAGATCCAATAAATGCGATTATAAACGATGGCAGAAAATGCAGTTCATATTACACGGGTGTAAGAAATTAAGAGAATTTGCAGACTTGTTCGATTATCTCTAGAACTACTGGACCGATTTTAATGAAATTTGATATGTACATACATTGATGCAATACACAACAAATAACCATTCAACAATTGTAATGCACACGCATGATCGTGCGTGACACTCGTTGGCGTCTGAAGTTATGAAACAGCGGTTGCAGAATAAACAAAAAATGGGTTAATAGGGAGTATGGACCCCTCTTACAGATATGCAGGCCTTGCAGCGTGACTTCATACTTGAAATAAGGCAGTTTATCATTTCCTGTATCAATTGGTTCCACTCGTTCAGCAAAGCTGTTTTCATTTCCTGGATGGTTCTCAGAGGGGGATTGCGAGTTGCAATTACCCTCCCCAGAGCGTCCCAGACATGCTCTATAGGGTTGAGGTCTGGAGATTTCGCTGGCCAATCCATTCGGCGAATATCCTCACTCTAAAAATTCGTCGACCAGAAGAGCTCTATGTGGCCTCGCGTTATCGTCCATTAAAATAAACTCAGGGCCAACTGCACCCCTGAAAAGGCGAACATAGGGCTCCACGATCTCATCCCTATACCTCACACCAGTCACAGTACCTCTTTCAAAGACATGGAGAGGTGTTCGGCCATCCAACATGATGCCTGCCCAGACCATTAAACCCCCTCCGCCATAATGGTCGATTTCGCGGACATTGGAGGGTAGGTTGCGGGTCCCTGGTTCTCTCCATATGAACGTACGGCGAGAATCAGTGTTTAGACTGAACCGGGACTCATCAGTGAAGAGAACGGTCGCCCATTGATCCATACTCCAATCTCTATGCTCTCTGCACCATGCTAAACGGACTCTCCTGTTCGTAGAAGTGAGCGGGACGCAAACAGCAGGTCTTCTTGCAAACAACCCTGCCTCATGAAGTCTTTTGGAAACAGTCACCCTTGATACACGGGTTCCTGTGGCTGCAAGTCACGGGACAGCTGAGAAGCTGTAGCACCCCTGTTACGCCTCGCTATAATGGACAAATAACGATCTTCTGTGGCCGTGGTGGCTCTTGGACGACCTTGTCCAGTCTTTCTCTCGATGGATCCGGTGTCCTGAAACTGTTTCCATAAGTTACACACGACGCTGGGCGTTAAATTGAACTCTCTACAAATCTGGACTTGAGATTGTCCTGCTTCTAGCCTCCCCACAATTCGCCACCTCATTCCATCATCTAAACGTTGGTGGTTACTCATTTTTACTGTTACAATTTGAATTTTACCGATTGCTGCAAAATAATACCAAGAAATTCGCCAAGGTGTGCTAGCGAACGAATTGCGTCTTACGTTACGCGCGCTTATCAAGCCTGTTTCTTCACTAGCTCCGCCTACACACAAGTGTACGCTTACGTATTTGACGTACAAGATTTGCATTTTCGTCTAGAAGTAGTGGTTTTACATTCAGTTCAGTTCTTTTCATGAAATTCGATAAAATATGCAAATTCTCTTAATTTATTTCACCAGTGTACTTACACTGAGCGTTTCTTTATCGCAGCCGACTAGTGTCGAACTTTGCACTCTTTAGGTAAGCTGAGTTGGCGTGGGAAATAAATAAATTTTAAAAAAACTTGTGGAGGAAATAGAATACTTGAAGATGACCCATGATCATCTAGATATACGAGGTCAAAAACGTTATATCTGTGCTCCCTGAACTATGCGAAATTAATGGATAATTAATGACTCGTTCAGGGTCGCTTTATAGGTCCACTCCTTTTAAAATTGACATCACAAAAGAAAGAAGTACTGTATATTTTCCTGGGGAATTTTCACCAAATCTTTTGGATGAATAAGTCCAACAGTCTCTCCAACGCGATTTTTCTCTCCCTCATTTTCATGCATGATGTTCATCAAATTTTAGACAATGGAGGAGTGGATCTAGTAGTTTATATATTGGCCTACACGATCGTCAAGCTTATCCATCCTTTGCTACTTTTTCTGGGATTTTCTGAAAGATTCACTGTGTGCCATTCATACTTGAAGTGCAGAGAATATTGCCGCAGACATCTCCTTAGATGCCGCGATTAGCCGAAATATGTTGGGAAACTTTTAGTATGTTCGAGGTTTCACCTACCGATAATGTCATGCTTGTGTCACAGTAGGTAGGTTTAACTTCGAACACATTCTGTGACATATGCAAATTTCGAAAATGTTACGATCGTTAATAAAATACCGGTTGCGTCATAAATTCGTGCAAACTTCAAAAATTCGTAATAAAAGAAATAATGCTTGGAAAAAATTTCGGTATCCGCGAATATTATCAGAGGGACATTGGATATTTTCCATTGAAAAAAAAATGATTCCAAAAGTAACCGAAAGAGGGCGCTCACACGTCATATGTTTTATGCAAATCAGGCTAGCAATAAGACACCTGACTAGATGTGGATTCGTCATTCGATCCCGACAGCATGCTATCTTTACCAGATCAAGTGTTGGTGGTTAAACTTTTCTACAGGAATGGTGAATCCACAACTATTGCATTGCGAAAGTTTCGCACGGAGGAATGACTGAAGGCGCGAAAAAGCCAGATTTCATTGAATGGGATACTGAATTTTTTTATATACATGGAAAAAAAATCCAATGTCCCTCTGATCATGTTCGCTCAAACCGAATTTTTTCCGAGCATTATTTCTTTTATTATGAATTTTTGAAGTTTGCACGAATTTATGACGCACTCGGTATATGTTGTTCATGTACGTGTTTTCATTTTTTGAGCACCTGCTCTTTTCTTCGTACGGTAGCACTTATTGGCGTTTGCGATCCTGCTTTTATATACTAGTTTGAACATTCTACAAGCCCTCGAGTTTGCGTTTGCTCACGGTGGAGGTGTGGTGTCTGTCGGAGAATACTTTTTCTTTATTTATTCGATGCTCGTACACATTTTAAAGACCGTACCCCAAATTAATGACGAGTTTTCCCTATTTGCTGACAAATTCAACTTCAATACAAATTGTTCGATTTTTCTTTTTGCTGACTTCAAATGCATCGTATTGAGTTTCTTTTGAAATTCCATTCAAATATTCGCATATATATGCATACATACTTTTTCAAAACAACTAAGTTCTGATTATTCAAAAACTATTTAATATTTTACTGATTAAACTTTTTAAAAAGAAAAGATTCGATGCTAAAAGTTTTATTACAATAATGCCTAGGATTATGTCTTTTTCTCTCTTTTTCTATTTCTATCGCACTCAAGAAGTACTGAGGTCTAGTAAGCAATATTTATGGCAATTAATTGATAATAACACACCTTTCAAAACAGCGAGATGATAAAAAAAAGAAGATTATTTGCTTTGCTGAAGAAAAACCTTTCATCCGTTTCTTCACAGAAACGGTTATTTTTAACAGTTTAACTACCAGCCACTAATTGGCAACCACTAAAGTCTAAAAACAATTCAACTGAATTAATTACTGCTATTATCTTTCTCACTTTAACCCAAAATTAAGCCAGACGCCATTTCTGAAGTTCAACTATATGGAAAAAAACGTATTTAACACAATTACCCATAAACTTTTACATATATTTTATTCATGGGAATTGAAAAGTCGTCTCAAGTTCCTCCGTAATTGTCGAACAGCCCCCCGAATCGACAAGTGGATTTGGAAGTCTAGTAATATAAAAAATAATAATAAAGAAAACTTCTTTTCCATGTTCGCTGGGGGTACACCTAGGAGAAGGGAGTAAAAAAAATAAAAGGACAAGAAAAACACGCACGATAAACATTTAAAAGAAGTTGTTGCCGGGCCGAGCACCGGAGGCATTCTTAACACGTTTAAGAAAATAAAACAGCGCGCTTCCCAATTGAATTTCCCGTCGCTTTGTTTGGATTAGAGCCGGGGCGCCCCAGGATAACCCAATAAGGAAGCTAGCGCCCTCTTTCCAATAGGGATAATGCTTAGGGCGCTCGTGCCGATTGTCCTTTTCGCCCCATTCTACATCTGGAGGCTGGCCCGGAGCTTTGTCACTTCGCCACTCAGTGCGCCCCGGCTTAATGGGGCGCACCCCGTTCATCGAATTAGAAACTCAGACCCCATTGCCCAATTAACTGAATTCCGAAGCTGCAAACCAAATTTTAGGGCCAATTAAGAAGAGGGCTATCTTTTGGCTACCGAATGGAGAGGGGACTCGGAGCGCTACATTAATGTCCCCCGGCGGGGAAGATGCTACTTTTTTGATGGAAATCCGATTAATTAATTGCTGATTTCAATGAAATCTATTATTTTATTATAAGAATAGCGCCTTTCTCCGTTTTTATTCACGTGAAAAATTAATTCAGGATTTCCCCTCCTAAACCAGCTGTCTTTAATCGCTATGTATACATGTAAGATTTGCGTTTATATTAAAACAATTTCGTAAACAATCGAATTAATGTTTATATGCCATGCTATAAAAATATAATATAATTCATTTAAATCAAGCAACTTTAATATAACAGTGGATGCTGAATAAAGTAACTGAAACGCAATTGCCAACTGGATTCTCCATTCTATTTATGAAGCGTGTGGGTTATCCTTCCATCGTTGGCTATTTCAATTGCAATCCACATTCAACGCTTACGTATAGGTTTAAGTGCTTTTGCATCCAAGTTAATTGCGTTTTATATTCAACGCTTACATTTAAGTTTAAATATTTTTGCAGTCGAGTGAGTTTCTCTTTAAGTGCACCGTTTGTGTATCAGTTTAAACACTTGCAAGGAAGTGAATCACTACTTTTATGCAACGCTAATGATAGTATAATATAATTCACTTAAATCAAGTATTAATAATATAGCCTTAAATATTGTATGATATAATTGAAACGTATTTCTGCTTCGCCTGACGCTAGAGTCTTAAGTTATAAGTTTAATTAATTCGGTCTTTACCTCTATTGTTGATGCTGACATATTGCCAGTCTAAATGTCAACATTATTGCGCAACAGTACAGTATAAAAATTACAGTACAACACAACAGTGCAACATTACAGTATAAAAATTACAGTACAACACAACAATGCAACATTACAGTATCAAAATTACAGTACAACACAACAGT
>BGPR01000033.1:597193-623777 GCA_013235015.1 Araneus ventricosus | reverse complement strand
TATAGTACAACACAACAGTGCAACATTACAGTATCAAAATTACAGTATAACACAACAGTGCAACATTACAGTATCAAAATTACAGTACAACACAATTGTATTGACTTATTACAGTTGATTACTAATTCGTTAATTTTGTAACACATGAATTTAAAAATACATAAATTTTAATATACATAGTTTCTGACAACCGATTTATTTCAAAACTCAGAAGAAAAGTGAGACGCTTTATTGAAGTTCCCACTTGAAAAGATGCTTTTCTCATGAGAATCTGATTAACTGTTTGCTGGCTCGAATGAAAAAATTTTATTATTCTATATGCGAAGAATTAATATATTTCTGCCATATCATTTATAAATGAACAGTATTCATTCAGAATTCTATTTGGTTTTCCTATCTATAACAAGACTTTCAACATTTCCTTCGAAAAACGATACATGAAGTTTGTTATATATTTTAAGAATTCATAAGTTTATTAAGAATGCATAAGACTGGGCATAAGAAATGAAAAGTACATAAATCTTTTGATGAAATCAATTTAAAAAAGATATGAAATTAAATATACGACAAACTTAGGATACTGAACCTTAATTTTAATTTTTCTTATATTTCTCGAATATGTTGATTGTCAGCATCATAAAAGGATTTGATTTAAGATTGAGAAATGTACTCATGCTAAATCGATATCTCGGTTACTCATAAGAAAGATTTATTTCATGAAATCATCTAGGGCAGCTGCGGCCTTTTTAAGTTTCTTATGCGGCCTTACGAGTTATTTAAATTTGCATTGAAATAATATATTTGTCTGTAATATAATAAAAATCACAGAACATTAACCTTTAAGATCTGCTCGTGAGGCTTTTCGCCCAATAAATAATGCTGTAATAAATAATGGCCGAAATTTAATAAGACCTTTCAGTGCAAAAAGATTCTCCACCCTTGATCTAGGGTTATCCTTAACTTAGGGGCACTTGACCCTATAAATCGAGATACTTGACCTTGAAAAGAATACTAGAATTCTTTCAATAATGTGTATACACGCGAAATTCAGATATTAGGTTAAAATTACTGAATTGAAAGGGTCTTGATTATCAAAAATATCAGTGAAACTAATATTAAAATTTAATAATATGGTAACCACCAGCGCAATTGCTATTAATAAAAATCTGGTTATTGAAATAAATTAAGTTATTAAAATAAATTAGTTCAAAATAAAATAAACAATTAAGATACTGAATTTATTAAATTATAAAACTTATAACAATGGAACTGGAAACCTAATAACGTCAGTACATCATTGAAGAACTGACGGTTTTGGAAAATTAGAATAATACAGAAAAGCACCAATATTATAAGAAACTAAAAAGTTTTGTTCGAAACAAGAAGTTGGAAATGCTTAATAGACTTCTGATTCTCCTAATAAGCAAGAAAAGCAAAGGAATAAATATATATTTTATGAGAAAAATCAAACCAACAAAAAGACGGACTCAATCGAAGTTAGTGTTCCTTAAACATCGATAGACTATCGAAGCCAAGTCGATAGTATCGGGCTTTCGGAACTATCGCCTGAAACAATCGATATTATCGATAGTTTCAAAACTATCGATAGTTTTCTAACGGGCAATACTATCGATAGGCACATTTTCAGTCAATAGTTTTAAAACTATTGACAGGAACTATCGATAGTTTCAAAAGTATCGACTGAAACAATCGACTGGAACTATTGATAGTTTCTAAACTATCGACTGGAAGAACATCTACCGATAGTATCGCCGGGGAGAAAATTATCAATGCTATCGATAATTTTGAAACTATCTATACTATCGATGTTTAAGGAACACTAATAGAAATGGCGAAAGGTTAAATAAAACCGAACAATGACAAACAGTTCGAACAATCGTTTATTTGCAAGCGAAGGAAAAATGGAATACCTAAATTTAAATGCTTTTTAAAATTCTTACAAAAATAATTCGTTGTAATATTTGAAATTATCACATTAAAAAGTTTAATTAAAATTTTATTTAAAATAGAAAACTCTATTAAAAAGTTTTATAAAACACCATGTAATTCAAATAACACGATGATTAATGATTTAAGGAGAAGGAAAATTATTTTTCAAGTTTTAGATTTGAATGAAAGCAGCAAAGGAGGAAAAATATATTTCATCAAAAAATTCAAACCACCAAAACGATGAACTCAACCAAAATGGCGAAACTTTAAATAAATCAAACGATGACAAACAGTTCGAGCAAAAGATTTTTTGTTAAAGTAATAAATGAATAAAAATCGTTTATTTGCCAGCGAAGAAAAAAAATGGAATAAATAAACTTTAATTTTTTAAAATTCTTATTACACTATTTCTTTCTTGTATTTGAAATTATCACATTGAAAAACATATGTTTTAAATTCTGTTTAAACTAGAAAACTCTAATAAGAAGATTTTTAAAATATCATGCAATTCAAATAACACGATGATTAATGATTTACGAAAATGGAAAATTAACTTGTAAGTTTTTGATTTCAAAAATTGTCATTGCATGACACACAACTAGGAAAATAAATTTAGAAATCTTTGATGTTTAGAAAACTTTGATGTTCTTTGATGTTTGTAATGTTTGTTATTCTATATGAATAACAAACATTTAAACAGTATATATGTATACTTCACGGAAAAGCACATAGAATACATTATAGCTCAAAAATCTTTTATAAAACTATAGCATTAAAAAATTATGTTAATCAAGAGTTACTTAGTTGGGTTTTATTTCATGCTTAATAAGTTCAAATAATATTGATTTTAGTGTTTATTAAGATTTAAAAATATCTTTTATTCCTGTAATGGCGGATCACTTTCTAAAAACCAACATAAATAAAATATTTTCATTTCCTTTCCATGTCACCAGTATATCATATAGATTGTAATTATTGATCATATGATATTTTTGTTTTATATATGATGTTCGTTTAATGTAGTGTAGTTATATTAACGCCTTGTTTTAAAGCAACACGAGGGCTATTTTTGGGATAAAATGTTCGTTTTACTTCCTTCAGGGTTATTGCTTATCGAATATAATTAAAAATACGTAAGGAATAAAATGGATATGCAACTCTAGTTAAATATTAAGATTTAGTCAATTTTCAATGGCGTGTCGAGTTATTCGAATAAGTGCAATTAAAACAAATTATTAAAACTATTAATAACACATCAATAAATGAAGATATTCCTCAGGACTGTGACAACACTGAACTCAAAATTACATGTATTTTTTTTATCCTCAGATAATAACAAGTTCGAATTTTCAACGAATGATTGTTAAATCGATTTTGAAAACCCGAACAGAAGTGGGACCTCATTTAGATGTATAAAACCGAACTGATCTGGGTGCTGAAAGTAGCAAGAGAAAATGGCTGACGTGTTTTTTTTAAATCATTCATATTAATTTGTTTTACAAAAGAATTTTCATTTATTTTTAATATAGTCAAGAGATTTTTTACAATAACATTTTGCAACGTTTCTACTTCACCGAAATATCTTGATTCTCAATTTTAAATAAATGAAATAGTTGAATAAAAATAGATATGTGCAAAGATGTGTGCAATGAAACTTCAAATAATCGAATTTGTAATATTTTGTTATATGAAAGAATCACGATGATTCTAGACACGAGGGCATCAAGTGGTGTTATATGTGAAAGAGAAACAGGGAATTTAGTATTAAAAAAAATATTTCTTCTATACAAAACAGAACAGAATGAATAGAATAAAAAACACAGCTTTAGAGATTCTAAAAAATTAAAATTTCCATCTTGAATAAATTTGATTATCACAGTAGAAATCTATACAATAAAAGACTATTTTAATAAGTTAAAATTTTAATTTCAAAGTTTAAGAAACATCAGTGACATATTTTGTATATTTAATGGAAATATTCATTTAAAGAAAAGAACGGCATTCCCATTAAAAAAATTCATTAAATATTATTAAAAAGATTATGAACATATAAAAGTAAAATTTGGTTAAGAATTTCTAAGTTACGAATTAATCTTAGATTCAAAGTTTGAAATTCTTATGGGAAAAGTAGAGGATTCATTTCATATGACGTCACAGTCACAAATCAAAGTTGGCTGCGCATGACACACTGCACATGCGCCTCTCTTATTACACCATTTCATTACTGTGAACGTCTCTATAGACTGTCATCTTTTAAGTTTAAAGGCTTTTCCAATACACGCGCGTATTTATTAACTGACTTTAAAAAATAAAATAAAATTTAAATTAAACTGTTTGGATTCAATTTTTAATTCAGAAAACATCTATGGTATTTAAATTCGAATTGATTTTTAATACCGAGGAGTCAATTTGCTGCGTCCCTTTTTGTAACTCGTGAACCCGAAAGAAAAGAATTTTAAAAGAAATTGAAAACGATATTAAATAAATTAGAAAAGGTTTAAAAACCAATAAGAAACAAAAACAAATAAATATTAACGTTCCAAAATTAAAACTAGAATTATATTGCAATACAATTATAAAACAAAATAAATAATTATTTCAGACAGCAAATGAACTGTTCCGAACAATACACAATTGAATCTAAATTTGAAAAAAAGCAGATCATTTTACGTTTATTATGTAAACACGAATTGACCCCAAATTATTTACGATAAAATTTCATAGAGAGAAATGTTTTCTTTTATCTTTAGAATAGAGATTACTTAGCAGGAAATATAATTTTAAGAACAGGAAAAGCAGCCTTAAAAAGAATAAACTCATTGAAAATTTATCTGCTGAATTGTAACAAAACAAATTGAGTGAATAATATATGTATATATTTTATACTCATTTTAGAGAAAAATGCAACAGTGAGGTTTGAACATAAAAAATAATCTGACTGGTTATTTTATTCAAAGATAAAATTAAATCTTCTCTAGAATTTTTAAAAGTTCTTTCAGTGAATCGATTATTCATGCAGCTATGAAATCGATTAAGAAACTCAACCAATGAGAGTGAAGCATAGACTTTGAATCGATATTCATTACAGGCCTAAAATAGTTCAGCACACAGAATACTAAGTTTGTTCTAATTGTTACTAGAAACTATTTATAAACTTAAGTGCAGGTTGTGTTGATCAAAACTTTAAACTTAATAACACGATTCTACAGTTAATCCTGTATTCTAGAGGAGTTAAAATAAGTGTGTAATATATAATTAAAGCACAGTTTTAAAGCATAAATTTGGTTGCTATAAAACTAAAGTTACAAATTCGAATTATGAATTATTTGGCACTTGACTTTCAAATAAAAAATGCTTATTATTTGTCTAAGTGGATACAAACACTAAAAGATGAAGTGTTCATAATTTTCATATTAAATAATTGAAATTCCGTTCGAATTGACTGATTGATTGATTAAAAGGGTTTATGGAATTTTCAGCTGGAAAGGCTATCATTCCAAAGTTCTTTTGAATCTGCTTCAAAAAAACAAAGGAAGATTGCCATCAAAAGATGGACTGAACTATTGCCGATCTGATTCAGTCAAGACAAAATAATATGGCGTCCAGCTATAGTATAAAACCTCGATATTCTTTTTTTCTTCTGTTAGAAACATTTGATTTCAAAGTATAAATAAATAACTACCATTTTAATTTCTTCAGCTATATTTTGAAAATAATTTTGTATTAAAGGCGAAGTACATTTTTATTAAGCTTATCACTAGAGTACAGAGTTTAAATTTATGGTAGAAACTACCCAGAAAATAATGCGTATAATATAGAGTGAAATATAAATGTCTAACGTGAAGAGATGCACATTTTTCCAATCCTACATTTCTTTTCTGGGTTTGGCGTGACTAACAAATTCAACGAAAAATTAAACTTCTGGAAATTAAAAATTTACTAATCTTATTCCTTTATCGATTCTTTATTCCTTTTCCCACATTTTACATGTCAAACATGCAAAACGGACAAGCGACGCGTTCTTTAAGTAAACAACCAACAAATTCAAACCGCCAGCTGATAAAACACAAAGATCATTCTTTTCACAAACACTTCCACGTGTTGCCACGCTGAGCAGAGAATTTTTTCTACTTTTTATTATTTCTTCTTTCACGCGGTGACTTTTAAACCTCTTCTCCTCCGGCTGACATAAATTAAACGATAAATAAAGCGTTTGCGAGTAGAGTAGAAACATTTATTCCTTCTTCGTGGAGGGGTGAGAGCAAAAACTGGGAGCTTCAGCATTATTTGATATCCAATAGTAGTCGTTTTAAGACTAGTAGGGGATGGGGGAGGGGATGAAATAGGAAAATATCAATTGATCAATATCGTCCGGAATCCTTAGTCTTGCGTTGACGTCAAAGTCCCCTCTAGTCAATTCTTTTCGCAATCTGATTTTTCTTCCCTTCTGTAGAACTTCCTTGCATATGTTTCTTTTCAAAAGGAAACAAAGAACACGGAATCGACTGTTCTTTTAGACAAGGCTGTAGAACAGAGGGTTTATTTTTACCGTCTTCTTTTAGCTATTCTATAAGAAAGGTACCGTCATATTTAGATATTTGGTGGGTTATGGGATTAAATATATTTTCCTTTCTTTTTTTTCTTTGTCAAATAGTGTTTTTGGAATAAAGAATTAAATGCACAATTATTAGCTGTATTTATTTCAGTGATGGGTAAGACAAAAAAATAAATAGATGTTAAAAGTAACAGATTTTTAGAAAAAAACGAACAGTCTGTTTTATCCGCTCCGTCAAGAAACTAGTTACTAAATGTCTATCAATTCTCAGTTTCAAAACCAACGTAGTTCTTTGTTTTAATAGTTGCTTATTAATGCCAATTAATACGAGGATGGATCCAAAAAAATGTTTACAAAGGTAATAAAAATTATTAATTACCATTAAACAGAAAATACAAAAGACAGTTAAGAGGCATACTGACCGATCACTTTTCCACATAACCACCAATTCTATTTAGGCAATTCTCTGGACGCAGGACCAACTTGTTTAACCCAGCTTGGCAGAAATCACGTCCTGTCCATTGAGACAGTTTTCAATAGCTGTTTTCACATCTCTCTCTGAAGAGAACCTTGTTCCAGATAAGTGTTTGGAACCCATATTGGGAAATAAATCTGGGCTGTAGGTGGGTGGCTCCAGACTTCCCATTTGAACTTTCGCAGAAATTCTTGAGTTTTGCGAGTATGGATATGGCCATGCAGGAAGATGACACCATCACTCAACAAGCCAGGGCGTTTGCGTCGAATAACTTCACGATGGCCCAATGATTATTTCCCCTTTCCGAAATTGAAGAAACAAGGTTCTCTTCAGAGAGTGATGTGAAAACAGTTGTCGAGAACTGGCTCAATGGATAGGACGTGATTTCTGCATAGCCGGGTTAAACAAGTTGGTTCTGCTTTCAGAAAAATGCTTAAATAGATTTGACATTAGACATGTGAATTAACCAATGAAAGAGCGTAAAATTCCCTACTAATATATGGTTTTATTTTTTTACTCGCTTTAATATTTTCGCAGATAATGGCTCTCAAAAATGGGAGATTTTCAATAATTTACGGCCACCTAGACCACCGTAACGGCGCGTTTCCCATCTAAAAAAACTTTTTGAAATGCGCTCTTATTAAAAAAACCCGTATTTGTAACATTATTAGGGTTTTTAAAATTAATTTTGAAATGTATCCCACGATTATCGGACAGCCTGTATAAGAATGTATGTCGTTTCTTGAGTTTAATTAAATCCTTTAAATATGTAATTACTATTATATTCTCAGTATTTCAATGGGATAACTTCTGAAATATTTCAACTAGGATGCAAAAGAAATTTCTTTATTCTTCTGCATGCCGGTATTTTTATGAGTCAGAAACAGGTAAGGGAGAGAAAAAAATCTGTGCTCATATTAATTAAAAAGAAACTGAAGAAATGAAATAAAACTTAATGCAACTCAAAACAAACAAAACAAGCGCATTGCAGATTTCTTTAAAAACTAAAACAAACATTCTTCGATTCTTTATAATTAATAGAGACATAAAAAGACATTTTAATTCACCAATATTAACACAAAAAGCCTGCCATTAACTCAAATAATCATGAAATTAAATGTTGCTTATCAAGTAATTTTAGCTATTATAAACAGTAGTTGGAAAACACCAAAATGGCTCACATCTCTCCGATATGGAAAAGATAAAAACAGTAAAAAATGGCCATTTTCGTTCGCTTATTCTCTCCAACACTGCCTCTCGATCACATATTAACGTTAGAACTCTTTTTCGCGCAAATAAAAATCATTCGTCGGATTATGTTTTTATGGGGAGGTGTGGTGGGAGGATTAAATGGGGCGATGCACGCGAAACCACTGAGCGAGGCTCCAACCGGAAAAAAATTAAAAACAGAACGTTAAGCGTTTATAAAATTCATTAAACAAGCCGATTAGAAAAGCAAAAGGGATTTACTTGGCCTGCTAATGGAATGAAAAAGTTAGACGGAGTTTCAACTATTTTTCAAAAATCCTTACTAATTAAAATGGAAGCTTGTTTCGTAGAAAGGATTAGTCAATCAAAAAAAATAATAGATCCCAATCCCTTAATTAGAATTGTAGCATTTCCGTCTCTCAATCTCGGGAACTTGTGTTCTAGCAGCAAATGTTCGTTCGTACATTCGTTTTTGATTTCTTTTTGCTGCTGCGCGTTCTTGAGCAGATGTTTGCAAATTCGTTCTGGCTCGGGTTGAGGTGAAATGTTTCTGCAGATTCTTCTTGCTTTTACTTCGTTGAGTTTGGGCAAACATAGGAGGTTTTGGATCGCTGAGAACAAAATTTAAATTTTTATCGAAAAAGAGAAGCTTATCTTGCTAATCGAAAAAGCAAAAGAGTATTTCCAAGTAAATTTATTTTTTGATAAGTAGAATGTGGAATGAAATCGTCGAATGGAAGGTTTTCGGTTATTGTTATCTGTTGGATGTGAATTTACAGAGATGAAAATGTTGTCTTCTAAGATATCCTTATCAAAGAGAAGGGTATCGCATAACGGAAAGAAATTTTAGGATGGATTTAGTTTTCTCTCATTTTAATGATTTTTGATGTTTTTGACATTTTTGATGAATCTTTCAGCAGAGACAGCTGTTTCCCAGTTTAAATCCATCTCGATTCAATCTCAGTTTTTTCTTGCTTTCTTTTTTATTATACTGAGAGTTCCCTTGTCAACTAACTTCGTGGATCTCGAAGAATGAGAAAATTAATTCGTCCCATTTAGGTTTCCCAATGATTGGGGTCGTTGTTTCTTTTTCTTTCTCGCTTTGTGTTTGGCTAGAATTCATCTTTTCATTATATTCAACGTATTTTTTACTTTACGCTTATACTGACCATGGCTAAACGCAAAAGCTTAACTAATATTAATGAAATATGGAACCATTCTGTGGTAAAAGAATGGAGAAATGGACGTAAAAGAATCATAATTTAGAATTTCGGATTTCTTTTGCTTATTAATCATTATCTTACATTAGCATACGTTCTATGAATCATTGTATTATTTTATACTTCCCTCCAAGCTTTGAAGTTGAAGCTATTTATAAACTTCGTTGCTTAACAAGCAACACCACCTATCTTAATTTTTTTTAAATTTCAAAGAGGAAGATTCAAATAAATTTTTCGCAACCAATAACGAATATATCTGAATTGTTTTCACATCTGGTAGGAACATGCAATCGCATTTCGACATCAGATGTGAAAAAAATTCAGAAATAATAAATACTAGGGGGCTCTGCCCCCTGCTCGCTTTCGCTCGCCAACCCCCGAAACTACGTACTCAGTTCCATTCGGATCGCTATGCGATAGGAGTTCGCTTCGCTCGCTCATGGAATACTAAAGTGCTTTAGTCTAGGTATGATTATTAGTATCACAGAAAGAATTGTTATTCTGACTTAATAATGTGCCAACAATATACAACATAAACAACCTGGAAAACCTTTGATTTACATGCATTTAAAGGGGGAAGCACTGCTGGGGTTATATTAATTTCATGTTGCAAAAGTGTATAGTTTTATCATTCACCATAAGCAGAATGAAGTAAATTCACTTACAGTAAAAATATATCTGGATAGAATAGTATGTACAAACACGTTGCCTAAAAAAAATTATCTATATATTTACACTTTGAAAACAGTATGCAGTTTTAATCATTCTCCGAGAACAGCTTGAAAGAGAACCCCTCTCAAGTAAAATTGGTTCTGTGGTTCTATTTTAAATTATACAGTAGAGTCTCCCTACAACGAAGTCTCTCTACAGCGAATTTCTCCTTATAACGAAATTTTAATCGGGATGTCAAATAACATTCAAAATATTCTCCATATAACGAATTGTCTCCCTATAACGAATTTTTTCAGAGGTTTATCTTTTCGATTTTTATAATTTTTGATGAAAGTTGATAATTTCTGTTTAACCAATTCGCTCACACGTGCCTGTTTCTGGAACCACTCACTCTTAAAATGTGAATTTTTTTTCTGAAAATTTAACATCACGAAATGCAAAGCAATGTAAAATAACGGAATTTTTCAAGTAAAATAAAAGTAAGTACATACTAGTACATATTATTCTCTAAATTGGTGAATTGTCTTAACTTTCGAGCATTTTATTTATACAATAAAAATTAGTATAATTTTAACAAATTTATAATATATAGTACTTCATTTTTAATTGAAAATCATAATTAAATACATTTGAACTTATCGCACCTATTGAAAAGTTTGGAACATTTACTTAAATAACTGCAAAAATCTCTAATCTCCGTATAACGAAATTTTCTCTATAACGAATTTTTCAATTGGAACCAAGCGATTTCGTTATAGGGAGACTCCACTGCATTTACACATTGCAAAAAGTATGCAACATGATCATTCACCATAAGCAGCATGAAGTAAATTCACTTACAGTGAAAATATATCTGGGATAAAATAGTCTGTACAAATACGGTGCCAAAAAAATCTAATCTCTATATATACACGTCGTATATTTTGCTATATATATAGCCATTTGTTGCTCGCTGCGTGCTCTGGCTCGCCTAAGCCTGTTGGTGGTACTTCTGTCTGATCTTCATTGAAATCTTTCATCCAGGGATTCCCTTGCACGCTGCTCTCTTCTACGCAAATTGTATTCAACAGTTAGCAAAAAACTCATTTTAAATCAATAAATTAAAAAAAAGTAACGACTTTTCCTATAACACGTAAGCGATTAGCTCAACCTGTTAGCGGAATGCTCGGCGTCAGGGGTGAGATTGGTAAACAAACTGATCATTGCCAACGAGGAGAAAGAAATGAAGGCCCTTTTTGCGCCACGCATACGCGTTTTATATAATATAGATTGGTTGCGAAAAATTTAGTATTTCCTTCCTCTTTGAAATTTAAAAAAAAATTAGATAAGTGGTATTGCTTGTTAAGCGACGACTTGCTACATCTAGTATTTTGATAAAAATTCGTATTAATAGTATTCTAGTTTGACACAAGCTTTAAATATCCTATATTGCAGCTTAGGTGTAACATTATATCCTTCCCTTTAATTACTAATACATAGCAAATTATTATATAGCATAAAAATTATTTCATAGCATTAAAATTAGTTCATGGCTACAGTATACGTGCAAAAAATTTCTCTTGTTGAATTTCTTTCCCAATCATTTAGCAATAAAACGGCGGGAAAACAAAACGAATTCGATTTTGTTCTATCTTTTGGCGAAATTTAAAGTTATACTTATAGATATTATAATATGTGTTGCTTTTTCGATGATAGATATGGAGATCCGAAGGAATCTTAATTTTAACTTAATGAAAATAAACTGTTTGCGTCAATGTAGTTGTCAGAGTATTTCAATAACAGTAGACGCATTTTTATCGTTCTTAACTGTGTCCGTAGCTAACAGGGAAACATTAAAGAGAAAAATGGCTGTCACGGACTTCTGAGTGTATTTTGATGTCGAAAATTGCGTCGTTATTAATCATGTACTTTTACGGAGCATAAAAAAGGAATTTCAAAACTTTTTCTTCTATTTAGTTAACAGTGGAGCAGAAAAGTCATTTCTTGACTTCATTCGTTACCATTTACTATATATTTTGTTATGGAAAACGGGTAGAATTTTGAGAGCAGTTTATATAAGAAGGAATTTGAAAATTCTTTCTTTGCATTCGAAAAACATATTCTTTAGAAGAATTCAGCATTTGAAAAGAAATTTAGCTGAAGTATAAAAATTAAAACTCCTATTTCTTTGATCGTAAAAATATATTTTGAAAATTTACATAGTGAAGGGAAACGAAATGAGAGAAGAGTTTATGAAAACGAATACTCAAGGAAATATAAATATACTAAGCAGAGAATATAATAAATAAATTAGAGAAGATTATATGAAGAATATATATATATATATATATATATATATATATATATATATATATTTAAGACTATAAACTATTTAAGTCAATTTTAAGGAGAGTGGCTGACATACGTACATCTTTGTTTAGGTTTCCAAGTGAAAAGCGAACAGAAAATTCCTGCATTTTCTCAGATAAGGGATTAACATATAGACACGTGATCAAAGTGAAGTGAATATTAGCTATTTTTAGTTAAATTACGTAAGTGTTTTAGGGAAAAGTATGGCGCCAACAAGTCGCTGATTTCGCGATTTATCTGGGCGCGTGGAAGTAATTAGAATATTCTTTTAGTAATATATATATACCAAAACGCGAGATTTAATATACCTGCAGCGCAGGAAATAAAACGAAACTGGAGTTTAAGAAAAGCGATTTTGGAATACATTAAGATTTTAAAATATATAGCATTAGAATTCAAAGCAACATTAAGTGAGATTATTACATACATATATATATATATTATTTGACACGATTTTATTTATCATTTCAGTAGTTAATATTTAGTCATTGAAATAAATTAAACTAGAAAGGAACTTTCATGTAGTTTCGAGCAACAGTGGCAAAGGATGGAAGTCGTAATTGGAGGACAGCCGTTTGAATTTCGGTTCTGCCAAACACATATCAGGTATGGGGCCTGATTAAATAACTTCTGGGCGATGCATCCTCTCACTATGTGGCGTAGAAACTTGGAAAAGGGCATTCAGGAATAAATAGTTCGTTATTTTGCTGATTTATTCTACTATCTTTCGATATGACTCTAGCTAAGAACAAAAACGGAGAACGCGGAGGCCTAGTGGTAAGGTCTCGGCTTTGGTGCCGGAGGGTTCCAGGTTCGAAACCCGATTCCACTGAAGATCCATTCGATTCCACCCAAGATCCATCGCGCATTGGGCCAGTTGCACGTTAAATCGTACGTAAGGGGTCAAAGACCTCCCGCTGGTGTGGTGCGGAAGTATAGAGAGGGGGCGCCAGCTAAGGTGTCGTTCTGGTCATCTGTGCGCGGCTCAAAATAAAGAGGTCCGTCTCAAAGTAGCCTTCGAGTTGCTTCAAAACGGGACTCTAAAAAAATTTAAATAAATATTAAATTATTTATTTTATATTTACATATTTAAATCTCCAACCTTCTCCTCTCGTATAAATTAGGAGCTTTTATGTTTTCAATAGTGTTGTTCACGGCTAGAATGAGCGAACAAAGACGACGGCTTTTGTTGTATATATGCGAAAAAACTGTGTTTCATTATCTTTCCTATTGATACTGCCAGAATTGATGATTTTTAAAGTTGATTTCTGTGTCTGGACAGAAAACTTGTGTTTGAAAATTTTCTAAACATATTTGAACAGACCAACGTGTTTCACTAGAAATATTCATTATGTAGCCCAAGTCGGAAATAACATTCGTGAGAGGTATAATCAGTTCGAATCTACCGGATATCGAAGTAAGGAGAAGATATGCATAGGGCAACCACAGATCACAAAGGAGCTACCTCGTCTTACCTAAGCATATGGCGTCACGACAGCAATGGGGAACTAAGGTCAAATTCCTAGTACCCATCATCTGCTACGGCCTAATCGCTCCCGAAGGACGCACGTCCACTCATTGGAGTGGACCACACCATTATTATGCCCCCAAGAGAAGCGAGAACCTGCTTACATATACGGTGGCTTCTCATCCTCGAACTCGTGGTGCCTCCCTTGCAGATATATATAACTAACAAGAGTACTCATAGAGGATGTTGAATGTGAATGAGGAATCTAAGAGGAATGTGAATGAGGAATCTAAGGTTTTTTCCCTTTTTATCTGGGAGGTATGTTGGAAGAAGACTACGATTTTTCCATTCACTGTACAAAATGAACTCGATGTCAAGATAACGTCTGCCTTCTGTTATTGGGTAAAATAATGGTTGGTATGCAAATGTACGACGTGTCAAGATGACGTTATTTTTTTAGTACTTAAAACGTTGTTTACAAGAAAATGGGTCAGATCCCATCATTTTTAATTTGAATGAAATTGGTTTTCTTTTCTTTTTTCTTACTTTTCAATGCTTCCACCGTCGGAATCCCGGAGACGATTAACATTTTCATCGTCTTTCTCACTGAGATTGCTAGAATTAACCTTTTGCACTCGAGAGGTAACTCAGTCATCATTCTAGACGGTGCATCATTTTGACGTTTCTTGATTTCGATGGTTAAAAAAAATACCTACAGAGTTGCAAGAAGGTGTAGAATAATTTTTCAGGGAAAATGAATTTCCACAAGCATATTTTTTACGTCCCAAAGCAATAATATGAGCTCTTGTAAATCAGTAAATAATTACACATCTAATTACTTTTCTGGGTGCAAAGGGTTAATTATAGTGATGCTTGAGCAAAACAATCTGCGTTTCGGAATTTGCTAAATATGAACTGAACAATGCCAACGTAGTTTTCCAAATCTGTTCATTGTTCCGCAGCATATTATAAATAGCAGTCGTCAATAATATAATCAGTTTGCAATTACCCGGTGTCTAAGTGAAGAGAAGATATGGAAAGGGTTTAAAGAGAAAGTTGAATAATCCTCGGAGAATCTAAGCTATTTTTTTCTGTTCCCATGTGATTAGTTTTTGGTTCAGCTTACTTACTAGTTGTGAAGAACTTTGCAAATAAATGTTTGGTGTAGACAAAACACCTTAATGAAATATGAAAGTTCTATATGCTTATTATTTTTATCGCTTATCTAAAACTGCCAACAACATCGAATTCTGGTTTAAATTCTTAAACGAAACCTTTCATAATCTGGTTGTCATCGTTACTCTAGAAGATTTCAATCGTAGTGTTGTCACTTCTCCTCCAATTATAAACTGTTCCAAAATAACTCACTTCTCCACATTATATTTGTGTGTAGAATTAAAGCATTTATAGTGTCCATTATTTCAGGCATGATGATTAAGATATGAAATGAAGAATTGGTGTAGATTGAATGTGTGCCATTTCGCAAAAGATTATCATATTGAAAGTTTGTAGATGAAGTATATTCTTTTAATATTTACATTGTTCTATGATTTGGATGGTAACTACTCGCACATGAAATAATAAAGTAAAAAATGGGAGTAAAAATTTCCTCTACAAATTTCAGAGAGATATGAAGCAACTTTAAAGCTCAGTAATTTTTTTGTGGAAGTCCTGAATATCTCTCTCATTTAACAATCCAGACAAAACATTCGCAAGTAAGTGAACAACACGACATCATGCTAACCACTCATGCAAACAACCCCACCCCCCGAACAGCAACCCATGTTCTAATCGTGTACGACAGGGTTGTCGGGGGCGTGCTTGAGCGACATTTCTTCAGGGGTCCATTTGGTTTTGAAATTCATAGGGCTGGTGGGCAGAATAAGGTAATACGGAATCGTTTATTCATATTAAGTACAGCATCGGCCGGGCAAATATTGACTCAGGAAGGAATATTGGGCAAGACGGCGAACAAACATGCTCGCCCGAAATCAGAATTCCAGGACTCGGGGGACTTTCCACCAAAGATACTACCTGCTCCGCTTATTTCAGGAAGCAAGAAAATCCTTTAGGTATATTTATCTATCATAAGGTGTATTTTCGTAGCCTGCCGGTACTTACTCTCGAAATTTAATATTATGGCGGACATATGAGGGGCAAATATTTTAAAATTGTGCTCGCTCGCTCTTTCTCTTTTTTCCTGTTTCTCGATTTGTATCTTTGAGATATAGATGTTGTTTGTGCAGGGATATGTGTTTTAGGTTATAGAAATATATACGTTTCTTTCGACAAACACTGATGTATGAGAAAATCTATTGGATTAACGTCCCGTTATGAAACTAACACAAAAGCTGTTTTTGGGCGGATCTCTTAATTTTGAAAGGTGGTCAGATAATGAGGGAGAGATATGAACCGGTATACCCACCTGCAAACTTCGGAGCCACAGCAACAGGTGGGCATTTTTCTCCCGAAGACATATTTAAACCAACAGATGCACTATGCCACTGAAAATCTTCGTGGGAATCAGAGCTCTGAAACATGCTCTTTCTTTCACCATACGAGAGACCTATATTCAGCTATTCCACCAGATTCTTCCAACTTTGACTTGAAAATTGATTAAAGATTTGTTCTTACCTGCTATCCGATTGTTTTTCCATTTCGAAGTTAGTGTGAGCCACTATTATCTGGTGGCAGAAGATCCACTACTCATCCAGAATTCATGGATTCGAGTTAAACCGCTTGAGGACCGAGTTATTTTGTAATCTACTGTACTTAGGACGAGTTAACTCGGGTTATTCCTTAAGCGGTTAAAATTTACCAATGCAATATTCTTGCTATGGTCTTGGGACTGCACGTTCAATCTCCAAGGGACTTAATTTACTAACCTTCGCCTGAAGCAAATATGCATGTCAGTCTTAATTGTTGATAAGAATTCTGTATATAAGTTTTAAGTTTATGCGGGTAGCATTCAAAAATAAACTCTCCAGTTTTTACAAAATTATAAGCTTATTACTGAAAGTATTGAGTGAAAAAGTGCAGTAATAAATATTTAATTTTGGGCACATTTCTTCTGTTATCTTTCCTGTTTCAATAAGTATGCCATGCTACAAAAGAGAATGTTTGCAGTTTTGGATCTTACAAAACACACGATCAATTTCATAAGCATATATAACTGCTCGCTCTGAGCCCCCACGCTGATAAATATATGTAAAATTCAAATAGTTTCAATTTCACATTCCATAGTCTGGTAGCAGATCTTGAGATTCAGTTGCTTCTTCAAGACCAGTTTCAATCCATGATTCTCGTATACGCGGCCCTGGTGCATTTGAAATCAGTTGTTGCAAAAAACCATCCCGCCGTTACAGCTTGGAAAATTACATTTCACCTCATCGTCATAGTATCACACTTAAAATTTTCCCCTAAGCTGTTATATTAAGACAAAAATAATAAATTGATAATTTTCTACCGCTAATTTCTTCAGAAGTTATGAATCAAAATTTTGCAATGAAATAAATGTTTAATATAAATTATATATAAATACCATTTATTAAAACTTTCCAAACTACTATTTGTCACTAAAGAAATTTAACCTTTGATAAATATTTTAGTTCTAGCTGCAATGGTCTCTGATATATAACAGAAAATTACGCATCAACCACACGAAAAGACCACCATCTTCCTTATTATTATAAATGATCGTTATTTACAAAATTTATTTCTTATTCATTTTTGTCCTTTTAAATTCTGACATCTATATCACGAATCTACCAAACTAATTATAAGCACAAATATAAACTGGCATATTATGAGTTTTCCGTCACTGCTAATTCAACTTCGGCCAGAACACTACTTCAGAAATTAATAACACAAGTCCTGACATCAAAAAAATGTTAATAACAACTCACTGACTGAGTTAGTTTAATTGTCTGTCCCAAACCAAATTAATTCACACTAAAAGAATCTTAAGGTTCAAGTGCCTCATACACTAAACAGGTAAGTAAGGACTGTTCCATAAATAAAAAAAAGCAACAGCCGGTTGTTGAATTTCAAATTGATTAGTCTTGGCATTCGGGGGAGTGAATTATAATCGTGATTCGCGGCAATCGTTTTGCGGAAAAGATCATTGCCACTCAAGGTGAGAAATGGGCCGACGCTTTGGTTTGCCGCAAAAATTCATCTCCCATACTGCTTGGAATGAAGGAAGGCTTTAATTAGATTCGCCCAACCGAGACGCTTTTGCCTGTCCGTTTTCATTACGGAGATAGAGATCGAGAAGATGCAGATCGCGAGAGTGTGGGTCGGTTCTCTATCTCTGTGTTTAAAACAAATGGCATTCGTCACCACACTCACTTCTTTTTATTGCTGGATTGATCATCTCAAAGATTCACACTTGCCCAAAAGATGTACGTCAGCGGTTTCCTTATTAGGTGCTACCAGGTTTGGATTGAAAAGGGGAAGAGCATATTCTCAAAGTTCAGTGATGGAGATTTCTCAACAGGCATAGCGAGCATTTCGAATTCAGAAGCTATTATGGATCAAGTAAATAATGCCTAAGTTTAAGTGGGGCGCAGAATTCAACAAAAACAAGGGGAAGAAGATATTGTCAATGTTGAATAATGGAGGTTTCTAAACAGGTATAGCGAACATTCCGAATTCAAATAAAGCTATTATAGATCAAGTAAATAATGCCTAAGCTTAAGTGGGGCGCAGAATTTAACAAAAACAAGGGGAAGAGGATATTTTCAATGTTGAATAATGGAGCTTTCTAAACAGGTATAGCGAACATTCCAAATTCAAAAAAAGTTATTATGGATCAAGTAAATAATGCCTAAGTTTAAGTGGGGCGCAGAATTTAACAAAAAAAGGGGAAGAGGACATTGTCATTGTTGAATAATGGAGTTTTTCAAGACGTACAGGGAGCGTGTCGAATTCAAAAGCTACTATGGATCAAATACATTTTGCCTAAGTTTATGTGGAGTGCAGACATTAAAAAATGAATTCATCAGTTTTTAGATAAATTGGTTTTCCCCCGAAATATACAGTATAAACCTGCTGCAGTGGGCTCCCCTCGATTTTCTCGTATACTTACATAGTATGGCACTTTTTGTGTTTCGAGCATAGTGAAGAAGGTGTGTGTGTGCAATTGAACGTCTTAACAAAGATATCGCAGCTCTTTATTTAAACGCAGTTACGGAAATCGGGTAAATATTTAAAAAAATTATCGGTAAAAACAAAAAAAACTCCAAAAAATTTCTGGTTCGTCAGCGCAAATTGTTTCTGTGAGAAATATGCTATGTAAATTTGGATCAACTGCAATCCATTGCACAACAGTCTACTTGGTGGACTGGTGTTTTGTCCTTAGCCGCGACTGGCGAAAGGCAATTCTTTTCATCAGAATTTATTAGATAATGGAATTAACAAAGATTTTAGTAAATCACTTCATAGGTAGATGGCGCTGCTAGATTAAGAATAAGATTGCTTCATACTATATTCATTTATTTATTTTTATGTACATTTTCAAAAAAATATATACATTATTATAAAAGGTTAAATTTAATTTATAGTTAATATTTTATAGTGTTTTATTATAGTATTAAAAGCTTAATTTAGAAATAATATTTTCACTTTAAATGCGGAACTATCTTTAGGATAATGCTCGAGTCCTAACAATAATTATAACTATTGAATTGGTATGTTATAAGTTATATACTTTCTCGTTTCTAATCTTGAAAGATTTTGGGGATTTATTCCCCTATTTTTTTCGTTTTTCCCACAATTGGCTTTCGCAGAGGGTTGGCGCCACAAATCTAGATTTAATGCGACATATCAGTTCCCAAGGCTGATAGGCATTTGATTGTTGGAATTCCAATTCAAGGTTGTCTTTTTTAATAGTGTGATAGTCTTTAATCAAACTATCTTTTGTATTTCATTTGTATAATTATTGATAACGTAATTTGATTTTAATTTTAATTTTTAGATTAATATTTGTATATATTGAAAATATAACACATGTTTTGATTAATTGAAATATTTAACTATATATATATTCCAATTTCCTTTCTTAAACCATAATGAAGCGTCTGGACTTGATAATTATTATTAGCAAAATTAATTAACAAAATCTAATGTCATAGAACACGTTAAATGAATTTCTCTTCTTAAATGAATCCCAAAGCCCTTTTGCTATAACACTACTAGAAAAAAAATGATCCTTTAAAGGGTTAAGGTAGTTTATCTCTGATGCAAAGATTTGTAGTAAAAATAATTTCTGCATTTTTTTCTCCGTTTGGTGAAATTTTTCTAAGTCTTAGAGTTTTTCAATTCCTACTATTAGTTCACAATCTCCCTATATATATTTATTTATATATCTTGTTCAAATTTTCAATCGTTAATAAAATAATTTTTATTCATCCACTCAAGTTCAAATACATTTTTTTAAACTTGTAGTGGATGACACTTGATGTTAATACAGTTTTTTCAAATATTAATTCATTAATTAAATTTAATTAATTAATTTTAGTTTTATATGGGAGAAAGCATATGTCGCCTTGAGTCGTTTGGTTCGAATTTTTCGCAATAGATGGAGCTAGGTTTGCCAGCTTCTAGACATAATATCCTTTGTTTTCTGGTATGTTCACGAACGCGTCATTTTTTTTTCATGTATTTTTGTCAGAGGGTAATGTTGGTTACTTTCTTTATATTCTCTATTGGATATGTTAAAAAAGACTTTATGAAGTTTTTCAATTCCTACTATTAGTTCACACTCTCCCTATATATATATAAGATATTTGCAGGATATAAATTTAGGGATAAATACCGTCAGTGACGAAGCGTGTAGATCGCTGACCTAAGTAGGAATTGACTTTTAAATTTTTTTATATTACTTGTTTATCTAAGTTTTAAAAATGTTTATTTTATTTATTATTGAAAATATCAAAAAAATATTATTTTTCACTAATAGAATCTAGGCACATCTAATAAATTCGTCAAGAATGTTTTCTACATCGTTTTTCCATAAAAGTATGAAACCTTTTCAAATATCCTTATTTTGTTCAATTTTTCAGTGAAGTATTCAAAAGAAATATTTTCAGACAAAAGAGACTGAAAAATTTCGTAAAGGGTTAAAAAGGCTACCTTAGAGTTTTAAATATTCTTTTGCAGAGACTTGTGTCTAAGTAAAAAGAACAGACATATTCGAAAGTAAATATCACATAAATGTTGAAAAATGCAGTGTCAAATTTTTTTTATATCCTTCTCCTAAAAATAAAATTTCTGAGATTACCTCTTTGAGGTCATAATAAATCTCCGAATTTTTATAAAATTTGATTGTTTTTAGTAAAAATGGAGGAACTGAGCACGGCATCATCAACCGTTTTCATCTGAAATTCATCTTACTTTCATCTTACTTTCCTTTATATGAAGTGAAAAAAGCATAATAATCGTCAAAAAAAAATTTTTTTTTGAAACAATTTTGAGGAATTTCTACGTTTCAGATTTCCCCGAGTCCGAAAACTCCATTTTTGGATTTTTTTAAAAAATTCTATTTGTCAGTTTGTCCGTAAGCACCATAATTGAGGAGCAAACATTCAAACCGTGTTTTCTCCAAAAAAAGAAAAAATGAGTTAGTGATTTTTCTTTGAACTCAACGTTAAATAGTACAAATTTATACTGTTATTTTCAACTGAAACAAGTTTTATCCCATTATAAACCTACTTAGAAAATTGAGGTTTCAATCAAAAAGTGCTTCCTGCAGAGCTTGTTTACTGTTTCCTGAAAAATTGTATCCGAAGGAGAAAGCATGGTTTGAATGTTTGCTCTTCAATTCAAAACGCAATAAACTAGAGGAATTTAACTTCATTTGAGGTCTTTATATTAAATTTTTGGACGAAATCCGTGAATAGGAAGCTGAGCCGTCCGCCTACATGTAAAGGCGTTAACTCAAATAAAGAAATAACAAGTTTATATGGGTGAATTATGGAACACGTTTTCACCGAAATTCTAAGTATGGGTTGTAGACTTAATTTTGGACTAAATCCATGGACTGTGTCTCCATGTGAGGAAACGCGATAGCTAAAAAGTACAAGCTAAATAGCTTAAATTTGGTATGTGGTCTACACCAAAAGTGGAGATCTATATCAAGTTCAATCAGCAAATAGGTAAATCAGTAGGTAAATAAATAGGTAAAAAAATCAACCCAATCAGCAAATAGGTAAACGACAAAAATGCATGGCCGATTCTCTTCATTATATTGCAGAGTTAAACACAAAACGCGTTAAATTGTGTAAGTATACATACTGTCGGTCCGCCACGAGAAATCTCTTCGCCAAGTTGTTTCGTTGACGGCGGTCGCTATAGCAACCGGTATGTTAGGGAAGAATCCATTTCGAATAGGAAGAATCCGATGGAAATTTGGGTTTCATTTTATTCTTGCTGTCAGTTTGCAGCGGTAGTTGATCATTCGTCTTCTCGGTTTTGCAGCAGTTGAATGTTGTTCCTTCCCATCTGGAGCTGAGTGCGCCAATGTAACAAACTTGAATGTACGCCTACCTGCTCGAAGCGGATTCCTCCTACGGTAACCCGTTTCTATAGCGACCGCCATGAACTAGACAACTTGGCGAGGAGAGTTTTCGTGGCGGACAGACAGTAGAGAACACTGGCGCCGGTTGAAGTTTATATATAACATCATTTTTTCTGCACTTTTTGTTTCACTAACATAGCTCCATATACTTAGTTACTATAAAACCATACATGTCAACAATTACTATTTTTTAGTTCTGATACTTAAATATAATTTTTAACTTGTTTATCACCAAAAAGTTGTGTTTAGCCAAATCCGTAATTATTCATCATAACTTTCACTATATTGAGAAGAGTTTTGCTTGGCTTATTCCAACGATTGTTGGAAGAAAATGAATAATCTGTGCAACATTTTATCAGGTATTATATTCATTAAAAACAAAACATGAATAATGAAATGCGCCTACAATCAGAAACGAAAAGTTGTGACTCGCAATGACTGTGATTCTTCGCGTGAGAATTATCTGCCTAGTTAATATCGATTACTATTTCTACGGTATCTGTTTTCCCATGGCCTTTTTGATCTGATTTTGTAAACAAATTTGTCCTTTTCTTGCTTAAATCGGTCCGTTTTCTACTCTCTCGTAAACAATGCGTTTGTTACAGTCAATGTCAATAATCGGTCATTATTAATAATGATGGGTTAGTATCAATAATAACCGATTAATCACATTAACCGTAACATATATAACGAAAAAATACTGCAATCGTTCAGAAAAATTTCGACCTCTAAATATAAATGAATCTCCTCTTTTTAGGCCTCGGTCCGATAAACCCATTAATGGAAGTCTGCCTGTCGGTCAATGAAAACGATAACGTTAAAACGCAATAAGCTAGAGTAATGAAATTTGGTATAAGCTCTTTACACGAAATTGAAGATATCCATGAAATTTTAGACCAAATCCGTCTGCAGAAAATCTGTCTGTCCATGTACATTTGAACACGACAAAGCATAGAGACTAGACCTAAAGATAGAGACTAGACTAGACTAGACGTAGTGACTAGACCAGTGTTTCCCAACCGTTATTGGATCATGTCCCTTCTTTCTGAAATTGTTATGCCCCCTATGTTACATATGCATGATTTTTAATATTCAAAAATTGAATTGTTCACTGAAGAAATTTAAATGATAGGTTTTAGGAAGAAATCACTAGGAAATTGATGAGAAACACAGTTAAGTAAATTTTCAAAACATATAAGGGAGAACTGAAATTCGAGTAGGAAAAATTTTAGCGAAAGATTTTTCTATATTATTTTAGTTATTGGTAATTATTTATCATTTAGATTTAGTGAGATTCTTTCACTTCATGCTTCTGCAAAGAGATTTTATGTTAGTTTCGAATTTAGTTTCCTTCAGTCTCATCTCTCTCCTTTGTGTAATATCCAGTCGCTTTTTTTTCAGCACCAAATCATTTATGGTACAAAATCCACATTCAACTAAATCTGAAGATGGATATAATAGCAATAGTTTTCTTGCACATTTGGATATCTGATATTTGATTCGTCACGAAGCAATACCATCGCTCCTTTCATATTAAAGTTTTAACTGACTCATAATTTTACATTTCTGCATGTCCTTCTTGATACTTGTGTAAGTATACCAAATTATGTAAGTATACCTAATTGAAAGAGATCCAAAATGCATAGTCTTTTTACTTCATTATACTACGATGCTTAAGACAAAACTCGCCAAATTTTGTAAGCATACGAGACAGTTAAAGGGAGAACTAAGGCAGATGAAATTTAATATATTGTCTTCACACCCAAATTGTACATCTGCATCCAGTTTTGGATGCAATCGGTCAATTGAAAGAGATTCAAAAGGCATATTCTATTTACTTCATTATACGATGCTCAAGACAAAACTCGCCATACTGTGTAAGTATACAAGACAGTTGAAGGGAGAACTAACTTTTTAGCTGTTTATAAACGACTTTCTGGTAGGAATCACCGAATCCAAGAAATGTTTTTCAGAACAAAATAATGTTATTTTGGAAAAAATCTTTAAGGTTGCTATGAAATTTCAAAAGAAAGTAAATTTCACAATCAAGTTATTTGATACTTAGTCATACATTTGTGAATTACATGTTTATCAATTCTAATCGCTGAGAATCTTCAAATCCAAGAATTTCAGAACATATTTCTTTCAATGTCACCAAAATTTTAATGATACTATGGAATTTCATAAGAAAATAAAATCCATGATGGAGGCATTTGATATGACAACATACATTTGTGAATTACGTATCTAACACTTCTAAATCCATAATGATATGATTATATAAGTCATATCAAATCCTAATTTGATATGAATGTGCTGGACCGAACAGATGGAAATTACCGAATCCAAGTAATGCTGTTCTGAACATATTACCCCTGATGCCCCCGAAACTGCAATGATGCTATGAAATTTCACAATAAAGTGAAATCAACAATCAAGATAATTGATGCAACATCATACATTTATGAATTGCATGCCCTACGAGCTCTAATTGCTGGAAATCACCGAATCCAAGAGTAAACTTTTTTCAGAACATATAAGAGTTGATGTCACCAAAACTGTAGCGATGCAACGAAATTTCATAAGAAAATAAAATCCACAATCAATATATTTGATACTAGCTGCATTGCCCGGCGTTGCACGGGCTATCTCGAATAATTCGTCATTCCCTGGCGGAGACAAGAAGTGAAGTCACGAGACACATGCCCAACATTATCTCCAAAATAAAAGGAAAGAGTGGTTCAAACATTCAGTCCACAAAGCGCCATCTATATTGCATTCTTGCAGCTTTCAACAATGAAATAGAAACACTCAATTAAATATTTGTTTGAACAATGAAAACGGTTTGAATTGCGCTGCAACAATGAAAAGTATTGTTGTAAATTAGTTTTTTATTAATATCTTTTTTACTAATTAAAATTTCGAAATTTAAATGACCAAAATGGATTCCTTGGATTATTCCCCATCTTTCGGTACTTTCCGCGCGCTTCTCCGTTCAGCGGTTCGTGAGAAGATAGCCTCACATACATACACGTCGAATGTTAATAGTGTAGATAACGTCATATTTGTTAGTTACATGCCTAACAATCCAAGTTAATTTTCCTCCTTTGTAACAATTAAAATTTTTCAGCACGTGTGCGCTTTATTTGTATAAAGACATAATGGATTTAGAATAACTTACTAAGACGCAAATTATTTTGCTGAGGAAATGAATGATATCAGCTTTCTTCGTCTAATGAGCGCTGTTTAAGTAGGTAATTAACTCATCATTTATAACAAGCGCTTCCCTTCCGTTTAAAGAGCGAATGCTTTGCCATTCAGTGAAAGTGATAATAACTCGAGAATGGCAGAAATGGTGCAATTAATCTCTAATTTAATACAAAATAACTGAAGAAGAGTGAATTTCAGGAAGAAAGAAGAAAGGCCCCGACCAATGGGAAGGCTCGAAATCAATCACGTGTTGCAAGTTTGGGATTGTTTACCGATTACTTACTTGAGTATCATTAGCCGCGATGTTCCTTTTTCTTGGCTAATTGGCGCTATTTCCGGAGTTTGAAATTTAACTGTGGGGCAATGTTATTTTGTTCAACGTAATTGCTTTGGGAAATTTAAAGTAAGGTGTTAGATTTTAAAGGAAATGACAAATTATCGGTGTTTTCATAATTATTTTTCAATATTTAAAAATGTATTTCAGGTTAGCAAATATGTAGGATGCATGAAAAAAATGCGGCGAAGTTTCTGATTTATTAAGCAAACAGGGTGTTATCCGGGATTGAGATTGGGTGATTCCTGTACTCAAAAAAAATTAGTCTTCGTTGTTAACATAAGATAATTTTTTTTTATTTTATTCTTTTTCATTCAGGTTTATTTGCATTTGATTCAATATTTTTATATTTAGAGTGGATAGAAATAATGTGCCCTTGTTCAGAGCACAGGAAAAAGAAAAAATAATTAAAACAGGGTGTTTTTCCATCGACTTTCTCGCATACGTGTATAATTTGGCATGTTTTTTGCTAAACTTCATTCTATAGTGTCCCAATCAACGCATAAGAAACACAATTAGTTTGCTAAACTTCATTGTATAGTGTCCCAATCAACGCCTGAGAAG
>BGPR01000033.1:552709-580883 GCA_013235015.1 Araneus ventricosus | reverse complement strand
AAGAAAACTCTTGATGCCAAACATTTTTTGAAATCAAACACTTCTTCTGAATCTGATATGGAACTGGATTCCTCCTCTGCCTATAGGAACGTTACGAAAAGTAGAGAGAAGCCTAAAAAACCTCCAGATAAAAATTGTTCTTGATGGCCTGTGTGGTTTCGTGGAACTGCCGTGGTTTCCGCAGCAAGGTTTGTCACATTAAAGACTTGATTTATGAAGTGCATCCAGTCTGCATTGCACTTCAAGAGACCTACTTGAAACCTGCTGATATTTCAAAAATCAAACGCTATAGTCTTGTCAGAAAAGATAATGAAAATGAATCTGGTCGAGCTTCTGGAGGGGTTGCTCTCCTAGTCTCCCATGATACTCCTTCATCTGTCATCACTTTACATACAAATTTGCAGGCTGTAGCGGTTAGAGTTATGTTTTCCAATTTAGTAACTATTTGCACCGTATACTTGCCACCGAGTACTAGTGTCGATGAAAGAGATCTCAACAGATTAGTCGAGGAATTGCCTACTCCTTTTATCATTATTGGGGATTTTAATGGTCATAGCCCATTATGGGGCAGTAAGAATACAAATCTTCGTGGACGACAAATTGAGGAGTTTGTTAATACTCACTCTCTTTGCCTACTTAACAATGGAGAAGACACCTACTTCCATCAACGAAGTAGAACTTTCCACTCTTTGGACCTCGCACTATGCACGCCGTCTCTTGCTCCTTACTTTAACTTTAGAGTTGGAGTTGACTTGCGTGACAGTGACCATTTCCCAATTTTTCTGGACCGTGTGAATGTCGGCTCTAACGATGCTCCACGTCCAACACGCTACTTGTTTCATAGAGCTGATTGGACAAATTTCGCATTAAGAGCATTGATTACTCGTGACATGGTGGAGGGTGAAAATCTTAATGAAGTAGTCAACTTGGTTACTAAAACCATCATTTCAGCTGCAGATGACAGTATTCCCAAATCGGGACTGAGCTTCCCTAAGAATAGGAAACCATGGTGGAATAAGTATTGCACTGATACCAATCGTGACCAAAGAAGAGCCTGGAATGTTTTCCGACGGCATCCAACCTCGGCTAATCAAATAGCCTTTCAAAGAGCTAAAAGCATCGCACGGTGGGCTAGGCGGAAAAGTGAACGTGGATACTGGATTAAATTTGTGTCCGGTATTAATTCCTCTGTTACAGCAAAAGATATGTGGGATAATGTTAGAAGGGCGTGCGGTATTTATCCCGAAAAACGCATCTCCTGTCTGCGAACGAACGGTCAGGAGGTTCGTAATATTTCAGAAATGGTGGATGTTCTTGCTGAAGCTTTTGCCTCTATTTGCTCAGCAAGTAACTATACCGAACCTTTCCTCACGCATAAAAATCGTATGGAACGCATTAAGTTGCGTTTCCAGACGACAAAACATCTATCTTACAACAGTGACCTGACTATCTTTGAACTGCATACAGCATTATCTGTTATTAAACACACATCCCCTGGTCCTGATGAGGTAACCTACTCTATGCTTCAACATCTTTCAGAACACTCGCTTCTAAATATTCTTTACATGTTTAACCGCATTTGGAAAGAACATGTTTTTCCAGATTGTTGGAAACATGCTTTTATAATTCCGATACCGAAGCCGGGTAAAGACCCGCAGGATCCGCTAAATTATCGACCAATAGCCCTAACTAGTTGCATGTGTAAACTTTTTGAACGAATAGTAAATGTACGATTGGTACACATCCTAGAAAAGAATGAATACATATCTCCCTTCCAAAGTGGGTTTCGGAAGTCACGATCCACAATTGATAATTTAATATCATTGGAAACAGATATTCGCGTTGCTTTTTTAAAACGAAATCATCTAGTGTCTATTTTCTTCGATATTTACAAAGCATATGATCGTACTTGGAGGTATGGCATCATGAAAAATCTATATGATCTTGGTTTTAGAGGACATTTACCTATATTTGTTCAAAACTTTTTAAAGCAAAGATTTTTTAGAGTCCGACTGGGGAATACTTTTTCCAACATTTTTTGCCAGGAAGAAGGAGTTCCTCAGGGCTGTGTTTTAAGCGTAACCCTTTTTGTTTTAGCTATCAATCCTATTTTATCAGTAATCCCACAAACTGTGCAAAAGAATCTTTACGTTGATGATTTGCACATTTCATGTTATGCTCGCAACATGCAACTCATAGAAAGACAGCTTCAGACAGCCATCAACAATATTGTTGAGTGGTCAAATAAAAGCGGGTTTACTATTTCTGCACAAAAAACAATAGGCATACACTTTTGTAAACGGCCACTTCATCCTGATCCCGAATTGTTTTTGAGTGGTGTCCCCATTCGTTTTCAAGATAACTATAAATTTTTGGGTATAGTATTTGATAAACGTTTGACTTTCCTTCCGCACATTGCCAGCTTACGGAAGAGATGTCTTCGATCATTAAATATTTTAAGAACTCTATCCAATACTTCCTGGGGAGCAGACCGTTCATGTTTGCTTCGTGTTTATCGAAGCATCATTCGGTCTATGATAGACTATGGAAGTGTCGTATATGGCTCTGCTCGACCTTCTTACTTGAAACGCCTTGATTATGTTCATCATCAAGCTCTAAGGCTGTGTTTAGGAGCCTTCCGAACATCTCCTATACCTAGTTTATATGCGGAGGCTTTTGAACCATCATTATCATCTAGAAGAGATAAATTGTCTCTTTCTTATTACTTTCGGATTCTGTCAAACGACAAGCATCCTTTACGTGGGACATTATTAAATGGCAATAATAATCGCCTCTTCAATGCCCGCCCCTCATGCATCCCTCATTTTGGACTGCGTATGCGTAATATACTTCCAGACACTTTTCATGGTGTAAAGGTTCACACAACTGATTTTTGTGGCCATCCTCCATGGATGGAGAACAGCATTTCTTACATTAACCCTTTTGGAAATTTTACCAAGTCAGACTCCAACAACTCAGTTTTAATTTCACTTTTTAATAAACATCGACAATTTTATCAGTCTTATCAACCAGTTTTTACGGATGGTTCCAAATCCTTGAACCATGTTGGCTGCGCATTTTTTACTAATGGTCACATCATCAGTTATAAACTACACTCTTTTACTTCTGTATTCTCTTCAGAAATTACGGCTGTTTATTTTGCACTCAAGTACATTGATGAGCACGAAATTAGAAAATCCATTTTATACACTGATTCTATGAGTCTTCTGGAATCTTTACGTAGCTCCTCAACTCGTAATCCACTCATTAAAGAAGTTAAAGACTTCTATAGGCATTTACTTTCAAAAGGGGCTCGGATTCTATTTTCATGGGTTCCCTCCCATGTTGGCATTACCGGAAATGAATTGGCAGACAAATCTGCCAAGTCGGCTACAGAATTCTTGACACGACCAATTGTTTATGCTGATGTGCGATCTGCCGTCAATCAGTGGTGCCATTGTCAGTGGCAAGAAAAATGGAATATGGAAACAAATAACAAACTCCATGTCATTAAACCGGTTCTCTCGTATTGGGTTACGAAACTTAACAGACGCTGTGACGTCGTGTTAACTAGACTTCGTATTGGGCATACACGACTGACACATAAATATTTGCTCTTTGCGGAGTCTCCTCCAACATGTAGCCATTGTGGTGACATACTAACTGTCAAACACATCTTAACAGACTGTGTGGCTGTTGATAGACATCGGTTGAGGTACTTTTGCTCAAGCAGTTTCGACTTGTCATTTTTATTGGGACAAATTCCACATTTTAACCTCTTCATGTACTTGAAGGACATTGGTGTTTTCCATGATATTTAGTTTTCTTATCTTTGATCTGATCTCTTTTAAATGTCTTGTTTTAGTAACTTTGTACTGTCGGTTCATTCATCTCACTTTTTTACTTGGATTTTAACTAACGATTCTTTTAAGCACTTATTTTCTGTACAGATTCTTGGTTTTCGGCGCAGCTTATCCCATTTGAGGATCTTGTGCCAGAGAAAGTCACATCAAATCAAATCAAATCAAATCTTCACTAAAGCGTACATCGTTCTACCAGTTTTTGAATAATGCAAGTTTAGAGCTCAATCGGATTGTAGAAACTATAAGATTAATTTCTCGTTTGGTTTAATGAGTTAAGGGGAAATAAAGACAGTAATAGATAAGAAACAGTATGGGAAGATTTTTAAAAGCAGCTGTTATTTCTCAACAATCATTAGCAAATACAAAACGGCATATGTTTACAGAATAACCAACTCTTTATTACTAAATGAGATCATGGAGGGGATCTTTATCAATTCGATCAAAGAAGCGATTTCTAAACGTAGGATTCCATTTGCTCACGTTGATTTTCTTTCCCTGGGTAATCTTATAATAATTAATAATTTTGATTTAACCCTCTTCTTGGATGGATATTTTTTTTTTGAAATTTTCGACCCCCAAAAAGCATTTTTTGTTGCTAAAAATAATATATGTTCTATCCTGAATTCGAAAATGCCAAATATTTTTGTCAGTCAAGCAGTTTTTGCTTGACCTACTGGTGGTCATATATGTGATATCCCGTTCACTGATCTCCAGTTTTTCCTGCAATGCAACCAAGTTTGAAATTAAAACAAAATACTCTGTGATATATTTTTCAAATTTATTGCTTCGAGGTATTTAAAATAAATATCTGCAATAAAAGAATTATTAATGATATGTAAAAAATGTTTTTCTTTAAATTAAAATCTTATTAATGACCTTAAGATGAAAACAGCTTTACAATCTTTCTTGTCCATCAGGGCGTAAAAACCACATTCAAATCATTCATTGCCGATTATCTTATTGCTTACATTGTAACATATAACGAGACATGTAAGTAGCGACGAATTCACTTTCAACGATTCAATTTTTCTCTTCTTCGCATGAAATGCGACGCCGACCGTACGGGCACAGAAAAGCCGAAAGTATGATGTGCGACGCCGACCGTATGGGCACAGAAAAGTCGAAAGTATGACGTGCGACGCCGACCAAGAAGCGGTTAATCAGAATATTTTCACTTATGAAATACCATGTATCATTTCTTGAATTAATTTGGGGCTTCAATTAAATATTTTCCTCTGCATTGAATTTCTATCCGTGCCCTGGTCTTTTTTAGTAATTCGACCACAGTGGTCTCGTGGCCAAATATCGGTTTTCAGACCAGAGGTTCGCAGATTTAAGACAGAATCCATCTAAATCTATTTTACGTTGTTAACCCTCTAGCTGCGTATCCCTCGATTTCCGTTTACTAGTATGTTTACCTCTTACTCTTGTAGGCTTTAGACCGGAAGGTTGTGGGTTCGAGATCCGATTCCATGGAAGACCCGCATGTCAATCCTCTAGCTGCGCATCCTGTTCTGAAAGTGAGTCTATTTTCTGCTGCATCCCACGATTTCCTCTAGCTTGTGTGTTTACCTGTTTCTATTATAGTGTTGAATTGCACTGTTTCTACAAGGTTGCATATCTCTACTAATAATAAAATAGAATGTGTGCGTGTCGGTCCTCTACAGGGCAAACCTCTATACCTAGGGCGACGAGATTTGGTACAATCATACTTTGAAGTGTGGTAATGTGCACCTCGGAGCCCCTTTTTTAAATAATTTAATTAATTAAAAATTAGGCGAAAATTCGACGTTTTTCCTTAATACCTTAAAAGTTAGTTATTTCCTTAATTACAGCACAAAAGTCATTTTTACATCATCTGAAAGAGCAGAAAATTACCTTTTCAAACATATCAATTAAATTTCCGTCTTTTCGAATTTTAATAAATATAAAATGCATTTTTTGGCATAAAGTGCAACAATACTTTTCAACTCAACTCAAGTCGTTTCCATTGTTTAAATAAACAAATATTTAATTGCATATTTCTCTTTCATCGTTGTAATCTGAGATAGGATTCTAATACATTTTGCTTTGATATTTTATTTCATCAGTATTTTTGTGGAATCTGTGAACCAAGCTCTCCGAGTTATTGATTTGCTAGCATTAAGAAATATATCCATTAAGCTGAATGGTTATGGTTGCTATATTTTCGTTCTTTTCTCAGCATGTTTTAACCCAACTAACTTGCCGCTGGTCATAAAATGTGCTGCGTCATTTTAATGTTGAAATCAAATGCATATTTTTCAAGAGGAATAAGAAAGTGAAGATAGTGCCGACAGCGTGGAATTAGAGGTTACATGACATGGTCAGTTATTCGACTCCATCAGGAACATTTATGTAGACAGTGAACAGAAGAGGTCCAAGGTCACTAATAGAACATGGGTTAAATATATACTACAATCTGAAGTTTAAAATTACCTTGTTAAAAGAACCATGATTATAAAATGATGCAAGATTCAATTGAAATCATATGCCCGGCGAACCAGCTGGTCGCCGAAGGCGGCTAGTAAATAAATATTTTCTTTCTTTCAGAAGAGTTTGGACTAAAGGTGTTGTATGTAGATAGCGATTTAAAAGTTGGGCAATTGGATGCTTTAATCTTTCAGGGTCCTATGTTCTCACTCCGGTGTGGAGTGAAAGTTTAAAGGGCTTGCTGGGGTTTGTGTAGAGGACGGTAACATTTTCACGTTTACCAAAATTTAAACAATCGGAATTATTTCTCATAAAAGTTTAGAATTATATTTATCAAACACTTACTTAGCTGCAAGTCAACTTGAATTATAAAATATACATTTATGAAACTTTAGCCTAAAATGTGGTTTTTTGTTGTTTTTATCCTTGTTAAAATGAGTTTATTTTTCCTAAAGGTACAGAAATAAAAATACCTTGCAAGTTAATTATTTACTATAAATGTTTCAACAGTTATATCTTATAATTATTAAAGTAAAAAGTAAGCGGTTTTAAACATTCTTACATATAAATTATCCGTATGCTGAGATTTCAAATATTGTATGACCTGTTTAATTTGATTGAGTATCAAAATTAAATATATACTTCATAAAAATTCGAACAATATATAATGTCTAATGAGATTGCTACCTAAATTTAATATTTTAGTTTGATGCGTTATTATTTACTAAATTGATACATAATTGCGGCTTATTTTTTAAGAGGACCGCAGGATCCCAACTTCTGGGTTAAGGTCTATTCTTCGTTATCTGAACTGCGGCTCAAATTGATACAAAGCCAGCCCCAAAACAGTTCTCGTGTACCTACAAAACGGGACTATTACGAGGAAGGATCCCAAAAAAGTTTACAAAGGTAATAAAAAATTATTTATTAACCTTAAACAGAAAATACAAAAGTTAATTAAGAAGGATACTTGCCGATCACTTTTCTACATAATCACCAAATCTATTTAGGCATTTATCTGAACGCAGAATCAACTTGTCTAACCCGGCTTGGTAGAAATGACGTCCCTGCTCATTGAGCCAATCCTTGGCAACTGTTTACACATCACTCTCTGAAGAGAACCTTGTTCAAGATAAGTGTTCCTTCAATTTTGGAAGAAGGAAATACTCATTGGGCCATGGTGAAGTTATCAGATGCAGACGCCCTCGCATGTTGAGTGATGGTGTCATCCTCCTGTATGATATGATACTGATGTCATACTGAGCGTAAAACTCAAGAATTGCTGCGAAAGTTCAAGTGGGAAGTCTGGAGCCAATACCCCCTACAACCCAGATTTAGCACCCAATCTGGATTCCAAACACTTATTTAGAACAATGTTCTCTTCAGATAGTGATGTGAAAACAGTTGTCGAGAACTGGCTCAATGCACAGAACATGATTTCTTCCAATCCGGGTTACACAAGTTGGTCCAGCGCTCAGATGACTAAATAGATTTGGTGATTGTGGTTCTAAATAGATTTAGTGATTATGTGGAAAAGTGACTGGCAATATGCCTCTTAATTATCTTTTGTATTTTCTGTTTAAGGTTAATAAATAATTTTTTATTACCTTTGTAAACTTTTCTTGGATCCATCCTCGTATTTTTTATAAATGAACTTTCATAATTTACGCAGAATTTTATATTTCATTTACAATATCTACTCCAACCATGATAGCAAATCTTAGTACTTTAATATAAATATTTATATAAAATAATTATATAATTTTTATTATTTACTTTATAATAAATAATAAAATTTATTATTGTTATAAAATGTAATTTTAATATAATAGTATATGTTATAAACTCTCTAAATACGAAAACATCTATTACTATTTAGCTCCCAATAATTTCAAGAATCTGATAACCCAAGACACATATGACCAATCTTTACAGCGCCCTCTTTTTGATCATTGAACAATGACCCTAATTTTCATTTAAAAATACGTCATAGCTTTATTTTACATTTAAACATCTTACTTAAGTAGTTGCCCTTCTTGTTGAAACTGTCGATAACTTTATCAATCATGGCTATTATTTTTTATGCCTTATGCTGTGATTAATGATTTGACTGTCAACGGCTCCACAATTGATTAAAAGGGAAAGAAACTTGGTATTTTTCTTCTTTTTTCATATTCTTCGAAAGCAAAGAAGATAATGATATTTTTCAATTTATCAAATAAATTGCTCGCACAGCTACTTCAGACTACAATCCTACAAGTCGTAACACAATACGAAAATGTATTAACTCAATAAAGTTGGATGCAGTTCTGATGTGGAAACTCTGTATGGAATGAAGTTTCTCTGCAGTTTTAAAACGTAACTAAAAATGTATGACAATAATATTAAAAAACCGATTTTGCGTAGAAAATAAGCGAAAATATAAACACTGCTGAGGTTGTATATTTATTTGTATATAGCGTTAATTAACAAACCATATGCAATATAAAAAATTAATTTTAACTCGTATAGTGAGTGCATTGCATGTGGAATGGAAAAAATGAATGAAATATTAATACAAATATGTTCTTATATGAAGTACTAATAGGTATGTATTTATCTTTAAAAAAGCCATTTTTAAAAAGCCATTTCATTTGGGTTAGAGAATTAAAAAATAAAGTTCTTACTTCAGTGCATGCCATTTTTAAAAATTTAATTTAATTATTTCCTTTGAATTATTTTTTTATTTCCTAATAGTGTGTTTTGATTTTCATGCATTAAAATTGTTTCATAATAGTGTTTTCTTTATACACTTAGTTTTTACACTTAGTAAATACTTAGTGTTCTTAATACACTTTCTTAATACACTTAGTTTTCTTTATACACTTAGTTTTTAATAGTGTTTACTTTATCTGTTACCAAATATATCATAAATCAGTTTACAACCGACTTTTCGCTAAAATTGAACTTGTAGTATAAAAACCATACCTAAAAAGTGTTGCATTAGAAATGAGTTCTTAAACCTACGAAAACGGGACTCAAAGTCGCTATAGTTAAATTGCAGACAGTTTTAGGAATTTGGCTCGTAAAACAACCTCCGTGAATGCGCTGGTATTCAGTATAACAAATTTATTCCGGTTAAATTCCAACTCCTTAGAGTACATTCGGAACATCGCTTCTGACTCGTGTGAATGTTCCTCAGCAGAACAATAATGCATCGTTCTAATGTTAGTTGTACTTTTGTCTGCAACGAAAAACTACAAAATAATTTATCTAATTATTGAAATGTTTGAGTACATATTCGCTTTCGTTCTCTTAATACACCTAGTACTATTTTTAAACACCTTCATTTAACTTGACCTCTTTCATCTTTGTAGAGATACATTGTTATAATCGACTGTTTTTTTGAATTCATATTGTGCTAGAGTTTTGATATATGTACGCTTGTGTTCTCGATGGCAGTACGCTATTGTAATAATTTCAGAACTTAATTACCTGTTATTCGATTGATTAGATTTTTATACCTTACACATGGCGCCACTTGGTAGTTAATTTGAGAAATAGTTGATTTCAAGATTCTGTATGGGTATAACAATAAATTATAAATTAAACAGTAAAAAACAGAAAATAATTAAATTTTAAAAATTTTACTTTTTAGTACACTTAGTGTGTTTTTAAAAGTCAATCTTTGATAAAATTATTGAAAAATATTCTTGCTGAGAATAACTGGCACTTTACTATTCTAATTTAATTGATTGATTAGATCAAAATAGGTTCTCGTTTTGAAGTCACATTAGGAGGAAGTCGAAGACGAACATGGAAATTTTAAACCTGATGACAAGAACTACACCTGATCTGAAACTCTGCTCAGTAGAGCAGAGGGGGCACTTTGAAAAAGGCGGGAAAATCTGGCATTCAGGAAAACAATTTTATAACCAAGAAGAGTAGCGACATTAGATCAATCATAGTACAGTCGACGCTCGTTATAACGACCCACTGCATCCCGCAGCAAAAGGTCTTTATAACGAGTGGTCGCTATAGTGGACATAAGTAAAAACTGTACACATGAACGCTCAGCAGTTCCATATAAATAGGCGATTTTTTAAAGAGATTCCAACTAAATACTCAACTTATTTTTTATCATTGGTATTGAAAATAAAATCTTGTGAATTAAAAATAGATTTCTGAAACAGATTTTAAAGCAGAAAATGAAGGGTGTTATATACTTACAAAACATTTATTTTCTAAAGAAAAAAATCAGAAATGAAATCTTCGTAGATGTAGAGTCTTCAGTGTTCAACTTTGAGGGGGGGGGGTTAGAATTACCACTCACCACAGCGCGGAAATTAGAATAGCCTAGAATAAAAAAATGTTTCAAGGGCTATTGAGACTTTAAAATGTTTTTCTGAAAGGCAGAACATAATTTATCATCTTTAACTGAAATGGAAAATTATGTTTTGCAAAAAGCACATATACAGAAAAGACAAACAACCCTTTCTGATTTTTTCTTTAGAAAATAAATGTTTTGTAAGTATATAACACCCTTCATTTTCTACTTTAAAGCTGTTTTAGAAATATATTTTTAATTGATAAAATTTTATTTTTAATACCAATGATAAAAAATAAGTTGAGTATTTAGTTAGAATCTCTTTAAAAAATCGCCTATTTATATGAAACTGCTGAGCGTGCATGTGCGCGTTTTTTAATTATATCCACTATAGCGACCACTCGTTATAAAGACCTTCTGCTGCGGGACGCAGAGGGTCGTTATAACGAGCGTCGATTGTATTAATTTTTTACATTTTTGAATAATTAATATTTGGCTTAATTTCATATGCTTGGGTAATGAAGTAAATTTTATAAGAAGTTGTCTGAGACAATATAAGTATTTCAACAGAAAAGTTTGAATTCTGTCAGTTATGCGAGTACATAACTTTTATGGGATTCCAACCTGCTAAAAGTGAAAAACGAGAGTCGTCTAATAATGGAAATCAATGAATTTATTATATATTTTTTAAATAAAGACTTTATATTCTTGTGGTGGTGTGGCTTGAAGCTTGTGGTGCAAATATTTAACCGAATATATAACCATAAATAGTTTTTTTTATTTTGAAACGCCAAATACAATTAAATCAAATTTTCGTTTGTAACTGCACTGTACCAGAGTACGGACATATTATTACACGTCAAAGAATGAATAAATTTCCATTTTTTAAAATTATCATATTTCACTGGTTATTAATTACCTGAACATACTTAAACTAAGTCTCCAAACGAATCGAAAAAGAGCTACAGTAGAACCCAAGAGGAATACAAAATTTCGGATAATCCGAACATCTTTATTTAATTTTTTGGAACATTTTTACTTAAAAATGAAGGGGAAATAACAATTACGAATCGCTACGCTAATGTTTAGAACTAACATTAAAAAAGTATTCGAATTGGTCTCTAAGAATCAATACAGTACCCTTAACCTTCCAGCGGACGCGCATTTGCAAGAGATACTTCAATTGTGCATCGTATTATATATTATATCTTTATTTTATATATTTAAGTCCAATTTTATTTATAAAATCTTTGTTTACTATTAGGCTAATAAATACAGGTAGCATAAATAAAAGTTTCATTTATTTATGTAAAATAACACGATATATATATATACACTAAAAAATCACCCGTCATAGTATGACGGGTGCAAATTGCCTCTTCATTCGAGAGATTTTCCGTCAAATTTAACGTGTTTAAATAGATATATATGCGAGAGAAATGTTTAACATTGATTGAAAACAAAACATATGTTTTATGACAGGAAATATTTTTTGATTTACATATTTCTTTATTCAAAAAATCATCGTGGCATCCAAAAAATCCATCGTGGCGTCCGAACTATATCACGCGCATGATATACCACTGAAGTAATTTACTACTTTCTATTAAAAAACGGAAATTAATTTGCAATATATGATTAAGATAATTTAACATTTCTCGGGAACTATCGATCATAGCGAGATAAATTTTATATCAATGGATAGAAAAATTTTATTTCACTATTTTAGAGCTATTAAATTTGAAATTAGAATAACAATTACTCTTTTAAATTTAAAATGACTAAAATTTAGGTTCTCTAACAATGAGATAATGCTGTTTAACAGCTCGCAGTGCTATGGCGTGAGTTTTATTGTTGGTGACGTCAGAGCGTTACCGAGAGATCTGGGCTATTATATTAGTAATGTAATACGATGCACGATATATCGTAAAATTTGCGTAACCGCGCCCGCTGGAAGGTTAATTAGTAGAAACAAACTCGGATATTTTCTTTTTTACCCTCAACTTGTTTGCCACTATACCGTGCGAATTGCGCGTGCTCTTTCCAAACGCCTTCACAGAGCACCCAGAGTCAATACTCGACTTCATTTTTCATACCAAGAGTATTTCAACGAATTTTCCGGAATCCGAACAAAGGTCAGCCCCAATTAAGTTCGAATTCCCAGGGTTCTACTGAGCTGAATATTTTCCCACTCTCGACCATATTTAAGACACATTCATCTATCTCCCCATCTCAACAAAAATTTATTCATGCCCCCAGTTTTGCACATAAGAGGAAATAAAGCTATGAATCATTCGTTATATTAAATACACTCAACTAAACAGCTTAATGAACTTTTAACACATTGTGTGCGGGATGCGAATTAGATGCAAGCTCAAATAAAGAGACAAACTGTAACTGAGCTTGCTCTAGACAGTGTATATAGAATAAAAGAAAGTGAACTTATTTCTGCAGACATCAGCATGTCAAATTATCTAAATAAGGACGCAAGTCAAATTCATGAACTAAAATTTCATTGTTGGGTAATTCGGGAAAGACGCATTTCTACGTTTCCCGCTTCCAAAGTGTTAAAATCAAGATACTTTCTAAGTTTTTGTTCAATATTATCGAAAAATTTGACCAATATACGTTGATAAAATTTTTTAAACACCATTTTGTGTCGGGACTCATATTTTAAGAATCTCTGAACTAAGTAGGAAAAAAAGTACCAAGTCATGATTATAGATTCACCTTTCATCTCTAGTCGTAAAAGAAAAAGATCCTATATCATCCGAAACGGCAATGGGATTTTGCGTCTTCGGCCCAACTTTAAAAATGTGTCGGGTTTGTCCCTTTTTTGAGTAAAATGTTCCAGATAACCTTGCTTTGTAAGTAAATTGCTTTCGTATTGAAAGTTTTTAAAAATATTAAGTAGATTTAATTTTTATAAGATAATAACGGAAAAAAATGCTTTCCAATTTTACTATATTTACCTTATTTTACTCCTACTCCCTATTTTAGATAATAATAATCGTAATTCCTTCTACAAACGCCTTTCCATATGATTTTATTTAACCTCTTAATTGGATGCCACCACCCATCCAGAATATTTTATATTATTTCAATCTATTTAAGATGGTAAAGGATACCTGAGACATTTTTGCGTGTCCAAGTTATTTTTTTGTATTTAAAATTATTACATTGATTTAAAAAGCAAAAATTCTGTAATTCGATGCAGACGTCATTGTATTTTAAGGAGTTAATTATTTCCGTTACGTGTGGTATTATAATTAGGCTAGACGTCCTGTATAAGCTAGCAGATTACCAGTTTTTATCTATTTTGCCCCGACTTGGTTTAATACCCGCCTCTTCCTAATATCTATAGCGTTCTATGTTTTAGTTCCTGATAATCAGGTTATAGATACATCTAAATTAATGACTTTTATACATCTAATCTAGATGTTTTAGAATCTGAACATGCAGCCTGGAATGCTAACTGGAGGTGAATAAATGAATTTAAAATTTTTAACATTATAAACAATAAAATAATTATTTACTAAAATTTTTTAAACAGCAGTAAGAGAAAATGTAACATAAATAATACTCTTTGCAATTACTTTTACTATGTTTCTTTCAGGCAGTCTCATTCGCATGGGTCACATTAGAGCATGCATAATAAATGTATAGTATAATAAAAATTAGGAACAAGATTTATACTAAAGCTGCATTTTTAGCATTTAAATCTAGCTAAATATTTCTTAATATGAACTGTTTGCTGATAAGCAAACACTGGGGCACTTTATTAAAATTTTGGACACTTTTTCAACCCGCGATAGAAGTTTGAAATTCGGGATCGTCTCGGCTAATCCAAGAAGTCTCGTCACCTTAGGTACAGCACAATTCACCGAGAATACCTGGAAACTTCCACAACTCTATCGCCAATTCCTTTCAACAGTTATATGTCTCACCTCGCCGATTCCATCTCTAGGATCGTCTGATCCACCGTAAAGTAATCCACCAAACGACCCGAACCTACTAAGCAAGAAAAGAAAAAGGTCCGAATCGTGCTTGTAGACTCACTCTACCACCCCCGAGTCATAAAAGACCCGCTCCCATCCTTTTCTCACCCAAACACTATTTACCGAACGAAGTAACGGAGAAAAAGAAGCGCCCCTGCCAAGCGATATCCCCCGTCTCGGCTTCACTTGTGAATGGTCACTCCGCTGGAGCTGAGGTTGCGCGCAAACGAAAGGCACCGCCCCGTCGTCTGCTAACACCGGGCGGAACAGTTCCAGCAGGTCCGGCGAGCGGGAGGTCGCATGTCTCCTCTGCCAGCACCCATGTGTCTGTTGCTCCTGGCCGCCCTGGGATGCCTCTGGCACGGTAAGAACACCTGTTAGTCCCGCATGCCCCTGCCCGCCCGGCCTTTCTTTCCAGTTCCTTAGTTTAGCCGACTTGGAAGACAGTTTATATTCCCCTCGGTTATAACATTTGACTACCTTTATTCAATACCTAGGAACCTGTGTGCTGTCAGAAATCTGCCTAGTGTTTATATTACTTTTGGTTAAGACAGACGTAGCTTTGTTTTGTGTATGGAGCTGTCGTAAGTTTATCGTAAAGAAAACATGTTGTTTTTGCTAAGCATCGCATTATTTTGGTTGTGGTAAATGATTTTTCACTTCCCGTATATGCATATACCTCCACTATAGTGTTTGTATTACGTTTGGTTAAGACACCAGCAGCTTTATTTTGTCTTAATATCGGAGTATGAAGCTGTCGTAAGTTTTGAATATTTCTCACGAGGCAAACATGTTGCGTTTTTCTAAGTATCGCATAGCACCATTTGTGTTGTGGGAAATGTTTTTCCATTTCCCATCCGTATGTTCCTTCTCTATATTATGTATTCTCTATGTATTTATATTTTGTTCAACTGAAACAAGCGCGGTTTTGTTTTGTCTTAATAACGTCTCTGATAAGTGAAGCTGTCGTGAGTTTATAACTTTTTTGCGTTCATGAAAGACAGTCTATCGAGTATTGCATCGTTGTATTCGCATTGTTGTGAAAAATCTAGCTAGTGTTTATATTACGTTTAAGACAGCTGAAGGTTTGTTTTGTGTCTTAATTGGCATGTGAAGCTGTCATAAGTTTTTGATGTCTATTGTGAAACAAACATTGTTTTCACTAAATATCGCATCGCTTTTTCATTTAGATTGTAGCAACTACATTTCCATTTCGCACCCATGTCTTTCTACATAATGTTCACATTTCTTTTAGCTATGACATTATTTAGTCATATTTTTCAAGGTAAGTGTCGTGAAATTTTTCTCACTCTTCGCGTAGAAGGAAAAAAATGCAATTTTAACTTCCTATGCCATCATTCTGATAAGATTTCGGTTATGGCAGCTACATTTTCATCTCTTGATACTAGTAGACAAAGCCAGTGTGATAAGTGTTTTTTAAAATCGGCATCATTTTATTTCTGCTCAATAACCATTCTTTATTACGTTTTTGTTCCACTGGGTTAAGATAATCTTAGCTTCATCCTGAATCTTGACACTTGCACACAAAACTGTCAGGATATTTAGCATTTCTTTATTAAAAGTAAAAATTTGATTTTCACGCAATATCTCGTAGTATTTTTATTATTATGGTTACGTCGATTTCGGTTTCACTCGTATCATTCTACCCGGTGTCGCATTATAATTGATTATGACAGCTGTAGATTGCATTACATCTGAATATTTAGAAATGAAGTTGTCGTGAGATTTTGTTCATTAAAAACGTAATTTTTAGTTGACATTACTTCCCTTATAATTGGCGCATCGTTCTTTCGTATCTTGATACTTGTTGGCGAAAGTGTTTTTGTGGGTGTTTACATTTATTTGATCAAGCTGCGTTTTGATGCCAATACACTGAACGCTAACATCTGATGTTACAAAACCTTAAGGTTGATTCGTCTGTCATGGGTATTGAATGAATGAATAAGTTTCTTTATATGTGCGCTGAACATAAGTCGTGAATTTTTGCTGTCTTCTTTATATATGAAAACTGTTAACAGTTGATTGTATATTTCCTCCATACAGAAAAAAATGGTTTCATCCATATCGCAGAATTCTCGTCAATATTTTGGCTATTGTAGCTATGTTTTCTTTTTATCATAACACATAAAACTGAAGGTTTTTTGCATTTATTTCCATTCCTTTTGGTGTGTAAAAAATGTTATGACTACACCGTTTTATGAATACATAAATTAAAGCTAATGTCAGATGTCATTGTTTGCATTTTATTCGGACGACTGTTGTATGAATATTTCATAATTTCTCGAGTGTTCTAACTATATCGTATTCAAACCCATACGTTGAAATCAGCGTAGAAGATCAGTTTGTGTACTTATGTACCTAGTATGAAAGTCACAATGGGAATAGTGGATGTTTTAAGTAGTTTAACTCTTTCAAATGCGGTGGGAAGTAACTTCCCACCTAATTCATCAATTTTTAAACGACCAAGATAGGCTATTTTAAAGTTCTCAACAAATTTTTCGATGAAAGGAAATCCTAGACGTGCCAATTTCTTATCTCAAACCGTAACAAAGTGTCTCGACTTTTTAATCAATTATTAATTAATAAAATTATTTAATAAAAAATAATGTCATCCAATAAGCTAAATGAATTTTTCTTAAATTAACCTCAACCCCAAAGTTATTTTATTATACCATTACTAGGAATAAACGGCCCTTGAAAGAGTTAAAACAGTTGAGTTTCTCTTCTGGAATCAAGTTTGAATTTGTTCTTGCTTAACTATTTGTGTGAAGAAAATTGAATATGATAATTAATTGAAAAATAAACCTAAGTTCAATTAGTGAACTTAAGCCGGTACGAGTTTAAGGTATTTTAATTTTGCGACTGTATGCATGTTATCCGATAATGTTAATATCTTGGCAAATTTTGGCTTAAAGTAAAGTTCACATTTTGCTTAGTGGGTTTTATTTTTCCTGCAATGACTAGAATAGATAATTTGAAGAACCCAAACGGTTAATTAACATCCTGATAATATATTTATAGAAAATTATCGATTTTTTTTCTTGGGGAAATAGAGTTTAAATCTTTCTTTCCGTTTGTATTAATTTTGATTTTCCCCTAACCTCCATGATTATTATTTTGTAATACGTATTCAAAGATATTCTTGAAATCAATTGAATAATCGAGCATGGAAGTTGTCAACCTGGAATTTGGAAAATAATTATAAATAAATAATACTCCAAGAATAAAGAGCATTTTCTTGATTTTCATTAAATGCGTCATAACTTCCACAAATCATTTGAATCTAGGATAATCGTTGCTTGAAAAAAAATGAGTTTTCTAAATAAAAGAAGTCTATTAGAAAATTGAAAAAATCAAAGTATAAATAATTTTCGTATTAAGGAATTAATCTATTAGGAAATCTTGTAAAAAAAATTCATTTATCATATGAAATAATTCTTCCAGATATGGTATAAAGCATTTGTTTTTTAGAGTTGACGCTCATTAACTTTTATACAGCTCTTTTAAAGTGTGATAAGCTTGATTTAATTCAATAAAACCTGCTTCTTGATTTAATTCATATAGCAGAGATCCATCTGCTAACATTCAATAAATAGCAGGTTTAGATTCAATTGCTAACGTTCAATGAAATAATTCTCTATATAGAGTGTGCATGAATTTCATTATAAAGTGAAGAGTGTTTGTTCTTTTGCGATTACTTTTAAAACTAGTATTTTACTCCTATTATTTGATGTTAGTTTGTGCAGATAAATCTTTAATTTTGAGTTCATTTTTCGTTAAACTAATTGTAAAATATCGTATTCTGGAACAGTCTGTTAAAATCATTAGAAACACTTCTTTAGCCTATATAACCAGTTGCTCTTTGCATAACGTATGTTGAGAATTTATTCATTTCTATACCTCACATTTTTTCAGTTATATGTATTGGAAATTTCTACATGATGCTTTTTATTAAAAGTAGTTTCCCGTTGCGAATCTTCAGATTTTTTCTATCGTCGCGTGGCATTAAAGTTTTTAATAGTTGAAATAAACCCCAAAAGTGTTCATTAGCATCCAACGAGATGATCTTGTAATCGAAAGTATTGACTGTATAATATATATATCGAAAGTATTATTTTATTCTTCATATTGTTAACCCTTAATTACTTGCGCTGGTGTATTTTGTGCACCATTGGAGCTTTAATGGCCGCTGTTTTAATTCTGCTTCGACTTGAAAATTTTCTCCTAGCTAACCTACATAACACCACATCATACCCCCGAGCTCGGAGCCTCAACTTCTCTCTGTCGGTTGGATGAGTGTGTGAAACTTTGTTGAAAATAAAAAAATATATATATAGAGATATAAAAACACATAAAAGGGAACATAATTATACATAAACAAAGAAGAATATAATGAAAAGTACATAGAGGGTTACAATACGAGTATAATATAAAATATATACAAGAGGAGGTATCGTATGAGTGCAATGAAAGGGTAGAATGTTTCGTTTAGTTACATTGTTTCATACAGTTGTAGCTCCATGATTCGGGGCTGTTAGTTTTGTTGGATGCGACGATAAAGAAGAATTGATGATGTATTACATCCGGTTATATTGATGATTATTGTCGCAACCATCCTAAAAATCGTAGTACTGGTTTTTTGTTCCGTCTTGCTATTTATACTTGGGGATCGCTGGAATTGTTACTCCAGGGTTGGCAGTGATGTGAAGGGTGAATTTTTCGAATGAATTAAGGAAGATTTGGTGGTGGCTGGTTGCTGTTCTTAAAATAGTGTTCTGTGCTGCTCAACTGGGTATTCATCGAATTTCTGGTTCCGGAAAGTGAATCTTTGGAAGTATCTATTTCTAGGCTGGAGTATGTGACGGTGTTGTATTTTGACTTTTTGTTAGGTCTTCATTAGTCTTAAGGGAATGTGTTTAAATGATCTATATTTTGTCTTGAGAGTTTGACCTACGGGCGGAGGGGATGTAGGAAGGTTTTTGTTTTCATCCATTTGAACCTAAGAGCTTGAGCCAAGTCTGTGCATCGTTAAGTCTCTCGAAACAAAGAAGAAACCGACACTGAATAAGTACTATTTTAGCTCTAACTAGATTTTTTTGAATTTTAATGAAGGATTAAAGTCGTTTAATCTCTAACTAAAATATTTCCATCGCCTCTTGCTTGTGATATTTTAAGTGTATATAAATTTATAAATCGGCAAATCTTTAAAGTGTATTTCACAAATTTATATTATTGGGCAATATTGCCATAAATACCTTTTTTAAGTGTTTTTTTATTTATTGTAACACATTAATTTTTTTAAGTCAAATAAAATAACAATGTTTTATAAGATTAGTTTTACCTAGAAATTTAGAATTGTATAGTGTACAAAATACACCAGGCGGGAAATTTTGCTGTGTGAATTGGCGCAGGTAGTTAAGAGTTAAATATTGCTCTCCCGCTATGCAAAAATCAATAAAACACTCATTAAGTATTACAACTTGTATAATAAAACACATTTACTGCAGCGTGACCGCATTGACTTACATAATACAATTATCTTTAAAATGCTGTTTCATCGTTGAAAGGAATGTCTTAGTGTTGCCGCAACTTAATATTTTAGATTTTTTGTTAAATGCGAAAGATGAATAATTTCCCACTAATAAATGTTGACAAATTGCATCATAAAGTATTTGGATGAATAATATTAAATGAAAGATAATCTGCTTTATTATGATTCGATTCCCTAAACGAAAGAATATAGAGTTGACATCTGAAGCCGGATATCTGAATTCAATAAATAAAAAATTTAATTGATACTTGACATCTGAAGCTGAATTAATAGTTGACATCTGAAGCCGGATATCTAAATTCAACAAATTTTATTTTAAAAAATACTTGAGAATGAGCGGAACATCTTTTTCATTATAAATTTTGCAAGTTTCATCTGAAACTTGGCACATTCATCGCTATGGGCGAATTGGATGCAAGCTCCAAGAAAGACAAGGTAACAATGCTCGCTCTGGACAATTTATAAATCAAAAAAGAAAGAGATGAACGTATTCTGCGGACATCTATCAACATGTTTAACTTCATAAATTTTTTTATGCAAGTCAAATTCTAGAGCGCAGCGAAGATTCTTGAAGGACGAGATATTTCGTCCTTAGCAATGAATGCGTTTAATTACGGATGGATTCCTGCTGCGGGAAGGCAGTTGCCGATTTCAGAGTCGGTCCTGCTCAAGAAGGAAAAATAGGAGAGCTCTACACCGAGCATTTTCTCAAATACAATAAAGCACCGTTTATACGTCTTTCAAGGCGTAAAACGACGTACAAATGAAAAGACGTAGAAACGAAATTTACTAAATAACCTTGATTATTACAAAATTAATGCTACTAAAGCAAATTCATTTAAAAACTTTTTAAGATCGTATTAATATAATACAACATAGTATGGAAATCCATAATTTTTAAAATTAAATGTTTATCATAAAAGTGAGAACTCGTACGTTTATTGAATATCTTGAGTACTAATTATACATATATTATACGATTTATGTGCATGCAGGTAGGCGTTTAATTAAATAATTTTAATTAAGTTCATTGAATATTTTTTCACTGATCTTTTGACAAAAGAAGCAAGTCCGAAGTTTTTCCAAAGAAATTCATTGCGTCTTTAAAAGAAAAAGAATTTGCTCATCAATTGTGAATAATTTCGAATAACGATATCTTTACCACACTTCACTTACTAGAAAGGATGAAATCTTCACATTTTAGAAGGGGGGAAACGACGTATAACTGAAGCTTTGCGTCGTATAAACGAAGTACTTTATCATAACAATTAGCCCTTTGCGCTCGAGAAGACCTCTCGGTCACCATTCTAGACGGTGCGTCATTTTGACCTTTCTTGCTTTCGATGGTTAAAAAAACTACCTACAAAGCTGCAAGAAGTTGTAGAATAATTGTGCAAGTATAAAAATACAAATCCTGATTTTTATACTTGCACAAAAATATGCACTAGAATTTGAAAATTTTCCTGAACTTGCACAAACATATTTTTACGTTCCAAAGCAATAAATAATATGAGCTTTTGCAAATCGGTGAATAATTGTGCATCTAATTACTTTTCCGAGTGCAAAAGGTGTAGGATGAAACAACATATAAATAAGAAGCGTATAAACAGTGCTTTACTTTATTTTTAATAATGGAAGGTAAATTTAGATAATTTTTTACAATTGAAAAGTCCGGTTGTGACTGATATTATTTTTTACAATCTAAGGAGATTCGTTTTAAAAACGTTTTCCGCCTGGCACACTTTTTGCGTGTTACAAAAATCCTTCAAAACGCTCTACCTGGCCCAGAACTACCAAATTCGGTACTTATCTTTTGGATAGTAGGTGCGAACAAAGAAAGTGATTTCCAAAATTTAAGAATCCTAATTAATTAAAAGTTAAATGAATTAAAGTTTTTCAAAAACACAAGTGCTTCAACTTTAAAGTTTTAAAAAATTAGCTTCTCAGTGATAAAAAATTTAATGGAAGTAAATTTAGCAAAATTAAAAAAATCAATTTATTATAAAACGACTAATGCAATAGATTTTCACCATTTTTTTAGTTAAATGCTCAGTTGCCTAATTGCGGAGTCAACTTTCAGAGTGTAATCAATAATTTCAAAAATATTTAATTTACAACACTTGCTTGCGTATCTTGCATTTTGTATTTTGATGATATAATTTTTATGAATTTTTAAACTTGATTTCGAAAGACGGCGAAGTTGTATTATAAAAACGTAGGCAATCAAATAATGCTTTTTAGCATAACATTATCCATACTATGATATTTCGAACCAGGGATTAATAATGAATACAAACTATACTTATAAAAGACAATGTTTATGTGTGTGTGTGCGTGCGATGTCGAAACGAATCTATTGCACTTACAGCCATGAAATTTGGAGCACAGGTAGTCGTAAAGATAACTCAATGCACCTCGAAGCCGGAATTTTAAAATTCAATCTAGAAAATTTTTATTTAATTTTTTGTGTTGTTTTGGGTCATTTTTAGCACGTTTAAGGCTGTAGTATCTTTTCTAATGATCGTTGAAAAACAATCAATGCACCATCGGATAGAACAAACAATTTTCGTTCTAATTTTGTTTTAAGCCTCAAACGTAATTTAGTGAATTTGGTGAAATTTTTAAAAAATAGTCATTTTTAAGTAATTTTTGATAAGGATTTGTGGTGATGTGTATCTTTTGTTTACAGAACTTTTCATGTCATTGTGGGGCTTTTTTTCCCATTTTGTTGAAGTCCTGATTCCACCGGCAACGCCATGAGCGTTCTGCTAGTAATTTGAATATAATAATTAGAAACTTTTCAGGCAAAATTGTGAAAATATATTACAACAGTTTGAAGAAAATTCATTTCATTTTCATTGCTAGATTACAAAACGCAACTAAAAACAGAGAGCAAAAATAGTGCCGAAAGAGTTCGAAGAATGAATGCTTTATTTACTTGAAGACGTAACGTAAACGTAATGCGACTGGTCGGAATGGCAGTTTCAATGCATCCACGAAGTGTCGGTACGAATAGTGTTAACTTCCGAGGGTTCTAAAAACAATCGATTAATGGAATAGATTTCTGTAATTACGAATTAGAAGGAAAGCAAGTAAACTTCGATTTAATTCCTATTTTTGCCTTAATTCCTAGCTCAATCAATTATTAAGAAAGTAAATTTAATTTTCGCTCAGTTTTGTAGTTAAATATAACAGGGATGTCTACTTCTTCCTTTTTTGAAGTCTTAGACCAAAAAATCGGAAAGAACCATAGGTATTAAAATTAACCAGAGACGCGGTGGCCTAGTGGTAAGGTGTTGGCATTGGAGCCAGAGGGTTATATGTTCGAAACCCGATTCCACTGAAGATCCTTCGTGCATTGGGTCTGCTGCACGTTAAATCATACGTAGGGGGTCGAACGTCTTATCGTTGGTGTGGTGCGGAAGTTTGGAGGAGGGGGCGTGCCAGCTCAAGTGTCGTCCTCGTCATCTGACCGTGGTTCAAAATTACGAGGTAGGTCCCCAAATAGTTCTCGTGTTGCTACAAAACGGGACGTTATTATAACTAATCTCTTAGGACAGTGAGCTTAATAACTGTAAATAAAATTTCTTATATTAAAAATTCTGCCTTAATTAGTTATGGTCTATAAGTTTTTGGCGATGTTTTATATAATCTAGTAGTAAAATATAAAAGATTGTTTTATCTTTCAATACAAACGGACCTTTGCCTATCAACAAACAATTTTAAAGTTTCTCTTGTGAGTTTTAGAATATATTCACAATTTTGTTTGAAAAATGTCTGATTATTATTTCCTATCAGTTCCAGATATTTCTCACTAGAATAACAAGCGAATGAATATAAAAATCACTCTATTAACTGAAGTTATTAGATGCGATTTAACGTTAAGCTTGTAATTATTCTATTAAATGAAGCTCTAAAAGTCGTTCTATTAACATTTTCACTTCGATCCACTTGTTGGGGGTGAGTGAGATAGCGAAGCATGTTTTTTAGTTTTTCAGCACAATCTTCCACTAATGTTGGGAGAAATTTTGTGCTATCATCTTTTCACCGCTTTATTTATTATCGGGGTCATACATTTTATCAACGTAACTTATTATAAAACAGTACAGCTCATCAAATATTCAACTTAATGACACTCTTTGTAACAATGGCGAACAAAATATGTATGTCACATTCTTTGTTTTCAAAATAACGAGCATTGTTTGGTCATCTCAACTTTCGAAAGAAGACCAAGTCTTTTACTTTGTAAATATTGATTTATGCCTTCTACGGATATGTGAAAGTTTTGAAAAAATATTTTTTTCGTTTGGTATGACTTAAGACTGCTATTAATAAAAGCGGCTATTGTGTGTTTGCATGGACTTTTTTTCGCATACATTTTTTCAATTTAAATATATCTTCCGATCTTTTCACACTCGGTGTATAAATAAATAAATGAATAAAGCTCAATTTTTACAAAAGACTAAAAACGAAAATCCCTTTAAAACTCGTGCTTATAAAAATCGTGTATAAAATGTTAGCAATTACTTATTCTTCAAAAATTGTTTTTATGGGTCTCAACCCACAATTTTCCTATCAGATGAGCATCTTACTCTACCTAGAAATCACAAATACAGAACCCCCTCCCGATTTTATTATATTGATTTTTCGAATGCTATATAACCAAGTCTGAATCTAATTTTAGTCAACGGATTGCCAAAACTTTAATTATATTAGTTTGGATCAAACATTAACGGAATTGTTACCAAGATTTACCATCACATTTTTCTATATGCACTCTTATGTCGAGTCAGACTCGGCATTCTGACACATTCTTGTTGAATAGCGCTTATTATCGAAACCATATAAAAGAAAAAACACAAGATTATTTTTTAGGAATTGAAACTAATTAACAACACTATTTTTCAGCTTCCTAAAGCGCTAAATCAATCCTTACACTCACACGTGTATAATTATGCATCCTAATATCTTTCGGAGTGCAAAAGGTTACCACACGTTGAAAGCCGAGCACCATATAACTCGAAATGTTTGGATTTCTTCAAAATAGACTTGCAGCCAACGTGTTTAAACTATAAGTTATTCTTTTAAATATATCTTATACATTTATGGTATACCTATATAAATATACCTTTCGAATGCATTTTACACAAATATGCACTGGAAGTGAAGAAATTTAATTGCTGCTTGTAAATTTATCTAACATGATTAAGAATCTTTGACGATGGCCTTTATTTAAAAATTAAGTTTGATATTGTATGTTCAATTAAAAAATATTCGGAGGGAGATTTAGTATGACCGCAACAGCAGTGTCAACAGCTGAAAAAAAGTATCTGCTTTGCTGTAAATTAAATGTTCAAATAAAAATTTAAATTCATAAAATTGAGAAAATACTTCTCATAGACGCACCCATCGGAGTGACGTACGGAGACTGTGCGAGGATTTCATTGCTACCTCTTCTTGATAAACATGTGTTAACCTGAATTCATTAAAACTTCGAGGATGACTGTCACACGGGAGTGCCAGCTGCTTGGTAACGTTGCGAGTGCAGTCGTCCTCAGAGGGTTAAGATAGGCCCTCACATTCTTGAAATAATGCGGAGGGGTTTCATCCTGCTGGAAGTACCACTTTTCATTTTCAGACATCTCGTGAACGAGTGTCATAAGGACGGGACTTCCAAACATTTTGGCCTAAGGACCACACTGACTCCCCACTAAGTCACCTGCTCCAAACCTAGATAGTACCAACATACTGTAGTTTTGAACTACGCGCATATTTTAACTGCTGATAATTTCCACTAGTAAATTTGATCCGCAACTGCAAACAATTATAAGTGAAAAGTTACAGCCGCATAAATCTCATTAATAATAATTATAATGTTTCATTTCATTATGTGAATTACCTATGTAACTCACTTATTGTAAGTTTTTAAGACAAATCTCGTATCATTAATTGCAGTTAAAGTGTTCAATTTCATTATGTATGTCAGTTATTGTGTTTCATAATTGGTCGTCATATAAAAACGCCCAATTACTGTTTTGTACGATTTACTTATAGTGTAACTTTACAATGTAAGCAAAATAAACTGCGGTGGGTCGTACTGACGATGCTTCCAGGCCGATGTTAGCCTGCGGGCTGTAGTATGGAGACCCCTGTCATAAGGCATTCCTGCTACAAGTTCAGATAAACATCGCTAGCCAAAGTATTTTTGAAGAAAGGCCCAATTGAAACATTGTGTGCGGGATACAAATTAGATTCAAGCTCAAATGAGAAGACAAACCGTAACTGTGCTTGCTCTAGACGATATGTATACCATAAAGGAAAAAGTGGGTGTATTCTACAGACGTCTATTAACACGCCCAACCTATCTAAACTAGTATACAAGTCAAATTCTTGAATTAAAATTTGGATGTTGGGTAATTTGAGAAACTAATTTTCACGTTTTCCGCTTCCAAAATGTTAATTCAGACGCTGACAAACTACCCTACACAGTTAACACCGATAGGTTCAAACTTCTTTCCACTTCCAAACGGGGCAAATATTCGCCGAGTAGCTGTTATTATGACGATTATTTGAGTCATTATTTATAAAAAAGTGTTTGATGTAAAAAATGAAAATTATAATATTAATTATAATCATGAGAACTTTGACAAGATTCTACATTTGTATGTATTAATCTGAGTAATGAAACTTTAGTTTGTCTTCTTCATTCGCATTTTGTATGTATTTATTTGTTTATATGATAGTTATTCAAAATATCAATACATTTTCCAAAACACCCTGTATATTGTGATAATAATTCTGTTCGGTAACACAGAAAATATTGAGAGGTTGGCAAAAATCTTACGATGTTTGTGTTTTTATTTACAAAAAATGAAACATTTATTGGAAATAACTGCTAAAAAATTGTCATTTTGAAATGGATTGAATCGATGAATTCAACTGATTATTTTTACCGAACAGTTTTTTTAAATCGCATTTACAATGTTGGCTTTTTTGTACAATATAAGGCTTTAAGAAGTTCAATGTTCATTTATAAGTTCGTTTTATAGGGCTTTAAGAAGTTTTTACTTTTTCTGTCTAAATTATAACTGATTAATAACGTTATCCATCGCTCTTTATCTTTAGTTTCTTCTGCATGCAGTAAATATTTCGTAGAAAGCTAGAAAAAAGATACAGGGTGTCCAACAAAGGACTCCCTCATTTTAAAATTAAATAACTCGGCAACGGAGATCGATAGAAGAACGAAACCAGTGATATGCTTAGTCTGAAAGCCGTAAAAATCTGATACAAAAGTTTCAAAATTAGTTATAAATGTTGCAGACAGGTGGCGCTGTACGTTGTAATCACAGTTCAGATTTCGAGAAGAAAGCTATAAACTGTCATTTGCAAGTAATCGTTGCAATCACATCACAATCGATTCAAATTAGGCATTTTTCGTGCTTGCCAAGGACAGTTTATAGATTTCTTATCGGATTCTAAATAGCTATTACAACCTGCAGCGCCACCTGTCGGCAACATTTATAACTAATTTTGAAACTTTTGTATCAGATTTTTACGGCTTTCAGACTAAGCATATCACTGGTTCCGTTCTTCTATCGATCTCCGTTGCCGAGTTATTTAATTTTAAAATGAGGGAGTCCTTTGTTGGACACCCTGTATCTAGCAAATAGAAACAACTGAGACGATGACAAACTAAAAGTATTCAGTTGTTCCTTCTTCCGCGCTATTTTTTTCCCTCCTTTCCTCTCGAAATGAAGAACAGTAAATTACAGTTTATACGTTTCTCATTTATACGTCGTTTTATCACTGTCCCGATTCATTCGTTGTCATTGTAATGATAAAGTACTTCGTTTATATGACGCAAAGCTCCGGTTATACGTCGTTTTCCGCCGTTCTAAAATGTGAAAATTTCTTCCTTTCTAGATAGTGAACTGTGATAAAAATATCATGGCTTCGAAATCCTTCACAATTGGTGAGTAAATAG
>BGPR01000033.1:539381-552699 GCA_013235015.1 Araneus ventricosus | reverse complement strand
TATCTATTGATGAGTGGTGTATAAAGTTTTATTATCGTAGATTTGTCTCTCGTACAAGATTATTCTTGTTTATGATGAAACTGCCATCACACAAAGTGAAATAAAGACGTTTTCGTCTTTTTTCATTTGCCAGGAACTGCCATCGTGAGCGAACGGAAATCGCGTCGAGTAATCGGCGGCGTTCCGAAGGAGAAGGTTTCGTGGATTTTGTTTCCGATTGCGTGGAAATATTCCCAAGGAGACTATTTCGAAACGGAATGTGGTTTCGAAAATAAACAAGAAGAACTTGGTGAGGGGAATTTTCGGAAGGAGTTCTAATAAATAACCGAGAAATAAAAGACGAAAAGCTGCAATATTTCTGATTTTATGCGAATAATAAATTTCTTTATTGTGGTATTTGCAAATAGTTTTATTTCCGTATTTTGGATAAAATATATTAAATATTACCAACATAGTTTAGGAAAATATGCAGCGATTCGATTCTTTTCCGTGAAATTTATTCGGAGCAAACTATTGAAAAAGTGTAGTACAAAATTCTATATATTCTCGGAATTTGTGAAATGCATTCGTTTAATGCTATATACGATCGTCTGTGAACAGGTGCAGATCATTCCATAAATTTTAGGGGCCGAGGTGGTCAAATGGCAAGGTCTAGGCTTCTGGAACCGGAAGTTTCCAGGTTCGAACACCGATTTCACTGAAGATCCGTCGTGTATGTGGGCCTGGAGCACCCTAAATCTGAACGTCGGAGGTCAAACATCCTCCCACAAGAGTGCAGGGTTTCAGCTCAGACCTCGTCACCTGACCGCAGTTCAAAATTACGAGATCCGTCCCAAAACGGCCTTTGAGTTGCAACGAAACGGCACGTTAATGTAACTGAATTAAACCAGTTAGTGTCTGGACAAATTTGGTAAAATTCTTCTTTGAACGGAGACTATGGCAAAGAAGTGTCCGGACAAATTTGGTAAAATTCTTCTTTGAATGGAGATTGTGGCGAAGAAGTGTCTGGACAAATTTGGTAAAATTCTTTCTTCAACGGAGATTAGGGCAAAGTGTCTGGACAAATTTGGTAAAATTCTTTGAATGGAGATTATGACAATGAAGTGTCTGGACAAATTTGGTAAAATTCTTCTTTGAATCGAGATTATGGCAAAGAAGTATCTGGACAAATTTGGTAAAATTCTTCTTTGAACGGTGATTCAAGTCGTAACATGACAAGATCGGTAACTACTTTCTATCGCGTGTGGAATTACTTATGAATTCTCTCTAATTCTTCTCTAGCGATAAATCTAATGCAAAAATATTTATAAGATAAAATAAGACTAATTGCGTTGTGTTTATTTTAGAAAAGGTACAAGTCGCATTTATTGCACAGTTGTATGCAACTTGTGCCATTTCTAAATTAAACGATTCAATTTAAAGAGTGATTAAGTTTCCCCAAAATTTGTTCAGAGGTTGCAAGACGCAAGACAGTACAGTTACAGTTGAAAGTATACAAAGATAAGGTGCTTATATATCTTTACCACCCTCGAGGAAAAGACAAATTATGAATAAGAATAAGATTGCGTGTCTAATTCTGATGTTTTCTTTTCCTTTATATACAACTTCGGATAAATGCTTCAAGATGACAATTTTTTCTTGCATTTCTGTCATTGTATAATACCAAGTACTTTGACTATTAAAACATGATAAAAAGAGTCCTAAGTTTTAGAATAATACTAATAATATAAAGAGATATGAAGTGAAAATTTTGAAGTGAGAAAAAGAATTGAATTAAGATGTGTGATTATAAAATCCATAGGACCTAAGTTTCATTGAGTTAACATGCAAAATTATAAAATTCATCGATCTTTATTGAATTAAAATGTATTATTATAAAATCTATTGGCCTTTGTTTTAACGGAAGTATACAGATATGTTTTTATGAAATTTGAAAGAAATCGTGCAAAATTTCTGATATTTTCTCCATTCACAAAGAGTTTTGTTACGGTTTATTTAATTTGTTTGGAACCTGGAAATGCGTTATCAGTCATCATTAACCAATCTTGCGAAATGACTTTACCCTCACATTCCATAAATTAATGTAAATATCATAACCTCTATCTAGGCGCTTACTAAATCGACAAGTTTAATGTAATCAACTGTTGGAGAGCAGACGCAGCTGAATATGTATGAATAGCACTGAATAATAAAATTTTCAGATGCGTATCAACATAATTTGCTAATAAACGGTTGAAACAAGAGACTGCGAATTACATGCAATGAAACTGAAGTAAGAATATCAACCCTTAACAGTTTTGGAATAGCATGTAATTCTGTTTTATTTATCAGAGACAGAACCCGGAATGTTCTTTCCTTGATTTTATTGCATACTTTCACAATATAAACGCGTTTTGAGTTTAGCTTCGTAGAATATTGAAGAGAATCGAGTACACATTTTGGATTTCTTTACATTTTCCAATTTGAGTCCAAAATTTGAAACACGTCTACAACTCGGGTAGTACAACAGGTTGCCCGATATTGTACAATATTTGTTCGATATTATATATTTGTTCGATATTATATAATATTTGTTCGATATTATATAATATTNGTTCGATATTATATAATATTTGTTCGATATTATATAATATTGGTTCGATATTATATAATATTTGTTCGATATTATATAATATTTGTTCGATATTGTACAATATTATACAATATTGCGAATATTGTTCAATATCCTGCAATATTGTACAATATCTTTGTGATACTGGAGAAGTTAGGCATCAGAACCACATACCAAATTTCATTTATTTACCATGTAGCGTTTTTGAGTTATCGCATTCATAACCACACGGACAGACCGACAGACAGTCAGTAAACCTGTTAATAGATTTAATCAGAAACTACTATGACTGAAACAGTGCATTAAATTTCATCCATCTAGCTAATTGCATTTTTGAGATATCATGTTCGCATGCACCTGGACGGATAAACAGACTTCCAGTGAACGTATTTTAACAAAAAATGTCAAAACTTTATTATTTTGGTGTAAATGTTACGGCTATGCATAATCACCGCGGTAATTATACATATTAACCGGACATTATGCATCATAACCGCTTAAAAATTCCGGTGATTACTTTACAGGACCACATTGACCGTACTTTAGCCACATACCACACCGCATTGACCGTACTTTAACCACATACCACACCACATTGACCGTACTTTAGCCACATACCACACCACATTGACCGTAACAGAAAGACCATATGCCAAATTTGCATGTTTTTAGTTATCGTGTTCACACACACCTACAAATATGCAGTATAACCTCGTTTATTATTCAGAGTTTTCAAAAATTTGATTTGTTTACCCACGCCGACACAACCTATCAAGACGTTGGTAAGGTGCTCCAAAAATATTAGGTTTTTAATTAAATATAAAAAGAGATTTTAATGTTTTTTCTCACTAATTTCGGTGCATATTATTGGGCAAAAACTTTTTACGCCACTTTAAAAGTAATATGTAGCTTTTCAGTGATGTCAATTTAATACCCGCTTAATTTTTCTCTGATTTTCATAAATGTAAAATATATTTAAAATATTATTTAACAATGCTTTTCACTTTTTCAGTTATTGCCCAGGCGCGTTGGGACGATAGTAAATACACTAGAAGATTTTTGCCCCTCTAAGACGTGCTTTTAGCTTGCCAACAATATTTCAGATCTGATTGTCACAGGTTTATTAAGGAAAGTTGTAGAAAAAATCTCATGCACATTGGCAGAGTGTTTAAAAAATGAAAAACAGGAATAATGAATCAATTAATACTAACTTTCGTTTTACAAAATATGTAACGATTCATTTCCAAAATTAAGTATGAAAAAGGAAGAAACTTTTTTACTGAAACGAAAGAAAAGATCTCCCAGAAGTGGAAAAATAAATTCTAAAGGAGTTGATCCTCAATGAATCAACATAAAATAAAAAATAAAATAAAATGCTGAAATTAGCTAAAAATAACTGTCATAACTCAGAATCCAAACGGTATCCCATGGTGTGTATACTAATTTGTAGACAGAGTGCTTAAAAAATAAAACATGAAAAACAGAGCCGATGAAACAAAATTAATTCTAGCATAACTTCTTTTTAATTTTAACCGAGTTCGGCATAAAAAAAGAAAGGAAAGTTTTAACTTTTTAATCACGAGACGACCTTTTTCTTCTAGTCCCTTTAAAACCGGACCTTTTGGGGAAGGATACGACATGAATTGGACTCTGCCAACTTGGGCCGTCATTTACCTCACCACACCACACCCTGCTATAACCTTCCCTTAAGGCGCAAAGAAATGGGCTGTGGTTGGCAAGGATAACTGAACCCCCCACCGCTCTTATCTCCTAAGCGATCTCAGAACCTCCCTTCAAAAGAAGTCAACCGCCTCAGACCGGCCTTCGCCGCTGTTAAGGGGAAATTTTTAGACCGTACGGGACCGCCTCGCTTGGTGTGAGAGGGTTAAACTCGCATAAATATATCCACTGAAAATGAAGAAATTAATTTTGGTATTGCTATTAAATCATCACTATCCCCATGTGGATGAATCAGCATAAATTAAAAAAAGCAGGAAACCTCTAAAAAAAGCTGTTTGAGTTTTTTCTGCCTCTGGAAAGGATCTCTTTTGGCATGTTGCCCACATTCCTGATGCGTTAACGATTTCGGATGGCTTTTATAATATAGATCTTTTACAAGCATACAGTCGTAGCTTTGTAATTAAGAGTAAATTTTAAAAATGATATAAAAGACGAACGAATTAAGCCTAAATCATTATCAGACTACGATATTTCGGAAAGAGGTACGAATTTCTAATTGTTTTGTTAATTGACTCGGTGCAAGTTGTCGCGCTAGCACGCCTTGATGGAGCCACCATCCATGTCGAGCTCTTTTGGTGTAAAAGAAAGAGAAGGACTTCGAGCTTTCTATGTAGCTGATGCATTTGTAAGCAGGAACAAGCCTAGCTGTATATTTCTGATCTTGAAACATGTGAATATAATAAATGTGAAATAATAATGAAGTGATACAGTCCTCTTTGACGAATTAATGGAGAAACGTGCGTAGAAATGACTACCTTCAATGCTGCTGAGACATTGTGTTTCTCCATTGAGTCGAGCCGATTTTGGCAATAGTGAATTGCTGATGCGATTCAGTCGGCTCTAGTGGGAAAGTTTGCGTCTGGACGTTACATCTCCTTTCAAAACTTGTGCAAAATATGATTGAGATTGTATCTCCAGTGAGAGAACATACGCGCCTCCAAAATCAAGTGTCTCGCATTCAACAACCAAGAAGAGAATAGCAACACGAAATTGTAAAAGAGTGTTATAATTATCTGCATTGCATATAGTGTAAATATCTGTTTATTTTAAATAAAATTCCTTTGCTTTGCCCATCAAATCGTTCAGTGACCGGAATGGGTACCGAGACAAGAGACGGCGTTATGTTCTGTTATAAGTGCTTTAATTCTTTTCTGTTAAATACTGAAGCATAAGGAAGGTTTCAGTGAAGGTTTAGTGACAATTAATTAAATAATTAATTCATTATTAATAAAAGTCGTGAAAACGTTTTCATCCCGAGCAACGCCGAGTATATCAGCAAGTATTAAAATAAAGTAATAGCTTAGAAGATCTCTGTGAACAAAAGCCGACTTTTATGTTCCGAAACGAGTTTGAGGAATCGATTTCATTTCTAACCTAAAGAGTTAAGCAAATAAGGGTCTGGCCCCCGAGTTGAATTTTGTTATTCTTCAGCTTCATCGCGTCGCCTAATATTATCCATCCTAGTTCTAGTTTGCTCTTCAATGAATTTGCTTTTTTCATTTGCTGGAGAGAACGCGATCGAAAGTAAAATTCAAGAAACGTTTTTCAGAAAGCGAGTGTCTGCCTTTTGTGAAGTGCTGTTTTGGGTTTAAGCTAAGAATGTATAGAGGTAATAAAATAAAACTTTTTAAAAACAACTTTTATTAGCGGTATAAAAATGAGATTTTTTCGTTTAAAAATTTCTATTTCTCAAAACAAAAACTCACGAACGTGGAGGACTGATAGAACTACTCTAAATCTTATCAAATTCATAATGTATGAATCATTGATTGCAAAAAACGCATGAACAGTTTTTCTTTCAAAATTTCGTTTATGCTGTAGTCAGATTCTAAAAGGGTACTTATGTTCTCGGAATCCAATACCCTCAGTGCTTTCGCGCATGCGCCAGGCTGAGTTGATTTCATCAAAATAGGGGAGATGTTTACATTTTTCTTAGCGTGATCTAACAAATAACTCCGGAATTGCTATCATCTTACTCATTGCTTGTCGCCCTTTTAAGGAGTAAAATCGTCCAGAAGTGTTAGTCTCGGGATATTAAAACTATCTATATTTATATAGTGACTGAAGAAATGACAAGAGTCGAGTAAAGTCATTCAATATTGGTGTATAAAATCTACCAGTTAAAAAAATACAATCATTAATTATAAAAGTGCACTAACTCCTTAACATACAATGACGACTCTGACACGCGAATCGAATTACAGAGGTTTCGCTAATGAAATCTGTATTTAAGTCAACGTAACAATTAATTTTAAATACAAAAATCACCTGGACACGCTTAAACGTCTCAAGTATCCTTTACCATCTTAAATAGATTGAAATAGTAAATATCCCAAATGGGTGGTGGCATCTCGTTAGGAGGTTAAATAAAATCGTATGCCAATGGGTTAAGAATTTTTAAAGCTCTCAGTATTTTGATATTATTGATTTACTTGGTTTCTGCAATCAAGGATTCGTATGTTTTAAACTCATTCATGATATGTTTTAATTTATTACTGCTTAAGAATTTTCTTCCTTACAATATTTACTATAGCTTAATTTCCTTACCGTGTTATTCTTCTCTGTTGTAGTGATGATGGCGTATACATCTTTGACTGTCCTATTTACAACGGCATTAGACAGAGGTTCTTTTCCTTGTAATTTTCGCATTTTGGAGATATTTTAAGTATTTTAACATCCTAAGGCGAGAACAGGATTTAGAGCTATTGTCCAAAACTTACTGGAAATGTGCATTCATACTACATGATTCATTGGAACTTTATTCTTTCGCCTGGAACTCTACTTTTTTTTATTTCTTTTTCTCTACTGTTCTTGTAGTGTTCTTAAATTCATCTACTGCTGATTTTCGGATTCCGGAACCCTCCTCGCTTTTGCGCATGCGCCAGGCTGTGTTGATTTCATCAAAATAGGGGTGAAGCGGAAAAAACGGAGGGGATATGTTTACATTTTACTTAGCGTGATCTGATAAAGAACTCCGAAAGTGCGCTCATCTTACTCATTGCCTTCTACCCCTTTCCAGAGTAAAATCGTCCAAAAGTGCTAGTATTGGCATTTTGAAACGATGAGTATCATTTTTTCTCTTTACTTTTCTTTTGAATGGTTAACTTTTCATTCTTTAGAGTAGCTGTTTTTGATAATTTTCTTCAATTGACTGTTTATTTCCTTCTGCGACCCAAATCTCATTTATGTGATGCTGCATTTCTCTGGAATTATGTAGTTGGTAATTGCTCTTTGGCCTCGTAGGAGTAATTGATCGCTCACGTGATCATCAAATCTTCCGCGTGCCTAGGCTGGCGGGAAGTATACAAATTTATGGTTATCGTCTTATATTCAATGCCTCGCGGTTTTGTTTTGACCAGCAGGTATTGATAGATAAACATTTCTGATCCTCAGAATTTTGAAAAAAATAGTTTCTGCTTTGCAGTAAAGCAATAAAAGTGTGTGTATATATTTTTAAGTTTCTACCTTTTAGTCTTTAATTTATAAAAAAATTATTATGAATATTGCGAAATTTGGTAATCAATTTTTTTTCTCACATTTCCTACCATGTGGCGCCACTGATATGGAATCTCAATTTAATTGTAATTAATCGAGTAACTTATAAGTAAATTCTGGTATCAAAATAACGGATTGTCATTGGGAACACAATTGTGCAAAATTTTAGGATTTTACCTCATAAGAAAGTGAGTGAAAAATAGATTACAAAATTCTATCGTTACAAGCACGAAAGAAATAAAGTTCAATAAAATCGTACGAAAAATCCAAATAATATTTTTCAATTTAAAAGTAAATTCGCTTGTTACGTATACATTTTGAATATGTTTAGAGATTAATATAGAGAAAAACGATTTTAAAAAGTCATTATGAAATAAAATGTTTGCTAATCGTAGTGGATTTCAGCAATCAGAATTTTGAATTTTAAAGTACGATCAGGTTTTGTAACGATACCTAACTTTGGAATATTCTATAATCCAAAAAAATCAAGAGAAGATTTCAAACTGTCGTGTACTAATATGAATTTCGATTTATGTATTAATTGGTTTCTGCGGATAGTTAACCATATCGTAAACGGCATCGATCGACAAAGGACTTTTGAGTAGACTTGGTGCAGCAGTTTTGTGTTACAGAAAAGATTAACATTTCGATCGACTTTTTTTATCCACTTCACTTGTCCAGGAACATAGTATTGATAAGCAATGTTCCCTAGATAATTGTTCGTGTTGTGAATAAATGTTTTGCATCATTTTCAGAAGAGACAGAAACAATAATTCTAAACCGAGTCTATTTAAAGACCTTGAAAACAGGTTACCTTTCAGAATTGGTTATCAAAATGTGGGACAACTCTCATCTTATTCCGAATTGTGAATATAAAAAATAATCTTACAGAAAATAAGTTAGAAAAATGAGAATATTCAAATCAAATTTGATTCAAATTGTGCATGTATGGAAAACCTTAGATATCATCTTTAATTCTACTCAATTAATTGAGATACATGTATCGCAATAATCCATTTCTATATTTTTAGTTCAGTTATATTAACGTCCTGTTCTGAAGCAACACAAGGGCTATTTTGGGACGGACTTCATAATTTTGAACCGCGGTCAGATGACGAGGACGACACCTGAGCTGGCATCTCCCTTTCTAAACTTCCGACGAACTATTTTATGGATTTCGCACTCATTGTTGAAACTTGTACCTTACTTGTAGTTTTCAGCCGAAAAATATAACCAGCAGCATCTCATTGCTCAACCGATTACTTGTAATAGAACTCGTTGCTCAACCGATTGCTTGTAATACAACTCGTTGCTCAACCGATTGCTTGTAATACAACTCGTTGCTCAGCAGATTACTTGTAATACAACTCGTTGCTCAGCAGATTACTTGTAATACAATCATTAATTTTGGAAAATGCGGCGTCGGAACTTTTTGTACAAGATTTTGAGAAAACAGACGTATATTTATTAATTTATTACCCACGCTGTCCCACTCTCCCATAGGGTATGGAGCGTTTTCAAGGTCGGCGAGGTAGAGTACAAAGAAAAAGTGTTGCATTATATGAACATTAAAAAATTCAAAACAAACACAGAATAAAAATACAGTCACCAAAAAATAATGTATGTAACACATTAAATAGGCATATATTCATACAATGTGAAATACAGTGATATCAAATGCGCTCCAATTCTTTATGGAACCACAAACAATAAAACCCCTCAAAGCATAACTAAACTAGTAAAAAATATTAATTTAAAACATACAGCTACATATGATGTATATATAATCCTAATCCAGATCCTCAAAAATCAGATCCGCCAACTGCTCTATCCTGCTTCATTCTTTCATTAATTACGAAGTTCAATAGTGAACATCAAGATTCAAGTTTGAATATGGGATCATATTATAAGCAGAATAATATGATCGTGGTCAAACGATAGACTCTTAAAAAATTATTCCTCGTGACAGAAAGTCTTTCTAGTGGCACCACGGACTCTTCTGTTATTACTTAAGTTTTATTCTTTAGTTTTATAATTCTTCAAAATTTTTCTTTTTTTAGGTAGCTAAATTGCCTGCTAAAATTTTTTTCTGGGATGCTTCCACTTCATGTTCGTCTAAACCGATTACAGAGACTCATAATGATTCTAGATATGGAGACATGAAGTGGTGTTTATATATATATTCTCGTTTCTTATCTTGAAATATTTTGGAGATTTACTCCCATACTATTTTTTTCCAACAACTGGCTTTCGCAGAGGGATGGCGCCTTTAAATTCGGATTAATGCGACCTATCAGTTCCCAAGGCTGATAGGCATTTGATTGTTGGAATTCCAATTTCTGGGTTGTCTTTTTCATAGTAATAATAATCTAACTAGTATTAATACATTAGTTTATAATCTATCTTTTTGCATTTCATTGTATGATTATTAATAAGGTAACATTATTTTTAATCTTAATTATTAGTTTAATAAGTGTTTATATGGAAAACGTTACTTGAATTTTGATCGTTTGGAAAATTATGTGTGTGTGTGTGTGTGTTTTCGTGGTTGTAGTCATTAAAGAGCCGAGATATTAACTAATTTTCTTTTATTATCCAAATATTTAAGTCATTTTTAAGGAGAGTGGCGGACATACGTGTATCTTGGTTTAAGTTTTCAAGTCAAAAGACAGCAGAAAATCCCTGCATCCTCTCAGCTAAGGGATTAACATATAGACACGTGATCAAAGTGAATTGAATATTAGCTATTTTTAGTAAATTACGTAAGTGTTTTAGGGAAAAGTATGGCGCCAACAAGTCGCTGATTACGCGATTTATGTGGGAGCGTGGAAGTAATTAGAATATTCTTTTAGTAAAGTATATAATAGTTAGTATATGCCAAACGAGGGATTTAATATACCTCCAGCGCGGGAGATAAAACGAAACTGGAGTTTAAGAAAAGTGATTTTGAATACATTAAGCCTTTAAAATATATAATATTAGAATTTAAAACAAAATTAAGCGAGATTATTACATATATATATATATATATATATGAAATGTTTTCGTAATTGTAGTCGTTAAATTATTAAACAGGCCGAGTTGAATTCTAAATTCCATTTTTATTGTCGGAGAGTGACGGAATGTACGTACATCATCGTTTAAGTTTCATGCCAAAGAGAGAACAGAATATCCCTGAATTTTCTCAGGTAGGGATTTAACAGATAAACACGTGATCAAAGTGAAGGGAATAACAGCTATTTTTACTATATTATGTAAGTATTTTAGGAAAAAGTCTGGAAAAGAATTCGCGATATATGTTGGCTCGTGGAAGCAATTAGAATATTCTTTTGGCAATAAATATGCCCAAACGCGAGATTTAATATATCTTCAGAGCGGGAAAAGAACGAAACTGGAGTTTTAGAAAAGTGATTTTGGAATACATTAAGATTTTAAAATATATAATATTGGAATTTGCAATAAAATTAAGCGAGATTATTACATATATATAATATTATTAGTGTAAACAGCTGTATATCAAAATGTTTTGTTAAAAGTTGTAGTATGTAAATGTAATTTTTATTCAATAACTACGCCTATATACAGGACAATCCGAATTTGTACACGGAGAGCACAAGCTCAAACACAATAATCGCAAAGAAATGGAAATCGCTGCTCTAGCATTTCTGGTTATACGACCTTTTATTTCCTTCCGCATCCCTTGATTAGTCTTCCTATTTTAGAGTATCCCTACTTCTGCTCGTGTTTGCTTCCCGTCTCAACAATGTATTCTTTAACACTAGGTTTATACCGACATTTCTTATAAACCTTATATACCCTATTTGAAATGGGTGAAAATGACCCGCCCGGTAAAACTTGTGTTACGTTTTTAATCACCCAATACACATGGGCACCAATAAACACGCTTCAGTTTAGCTTAAAAAAATTTATATTTGTAATATTCAGAGTTAGGTGGAGATGTACATGGATTTTGAATATTTTTATTAAGGGAGAGTGGGGTAAAACCGGGTTTCTAGAACTCGAAGGCTGTTGCAGTTAAACTATTTGACACAGCGCTTGTCAAATTTTATGAAAATATTCATTGTTTATCGGAGAACATTGTATCTTTCAAGAAAAGTCAGTTTTACTACTTATTTCACCAATGATATTTTTATAAAAAAGTCATACCACCAGGTTTTACTCCATTAGTAGGGCAAGACCGGGTACACATGTTAACTCCACGGAAAATTAGGAAAACCCGGTTTTCAGAGGAAAAAATAGCAGGCGTTTTTATTTTGTATGGCAATTTAAGAATATTAGTTACAAAACACTGCAACTTTCGTGGGCCCAGCTAAGACAGTTTCCACGTTGAATTAACCTTTCTCATTTATTTAAATTAGAAAATACATCATTAAAATATAAACAATCAACATTTGATGTGGTTTTATAGTCTTCATTGGAGAAATCATCATTACTGACTATCCTGGCCTTACGCCACTTGGAGTACCCGGTTTTACCCCGAGTGCAGAGGTTACAAAAAACAAAATGGAAAAGAGCAGATATTGGACAAAATCTTTATTGTTTGATAGGGTATAAATCCTTATTAAACATATATTAAGCTGAACTAAATATAGTTTTTATAATTATAATTGGTTTTAAAGTAAGGACAGTTTAAAATCAAACGAACATTGGAGAGATGACGTCTTAAAACAAATAAATCTTCACAGACGATGTGAATTTAACAGCAACATCACGCCACTATAAATTTTCCTTTTTCTTCACTAGTGCAGTGTAATTCAGTATATGTCTACTAGAAAGGAGAACTAATAGCACCAGTATCAAGGTAACCGGTTTAAGCCTACTCTCCCCATTTTCGAGCACAAATGACGTATGTAATTTTTAAAATACAGGGTCCCCTCGACTTACGTCTGAGTTCCTTTCCGACTGAAGTTCGTAAGTTAAATTCATATTTTCCAACACAATATTCGTTCAAACGGGTTATGTAAATAGGTAAAATAACACAAGAATTCAGTCTATGTACATTTAGTTATTGTACATGATGTGGAATATGCGTGTAATAGTACTGTTCTCAGAGCCGTCTTAACAAATCTAAGTGCTATGAGCTAGAGATAATTGAATTCCAGTCAGAATCGAAACTAGGAATTTGAAGGACTGTGGTCGAAAGAAAATACCTACCGATATAATTGAAGATAAAAAAGAGAGAGAGAGAGATAAAGACGCCTGTTCTTTAATTAACCCCTTATAGTTTGACAAATCGGAACTTTTCTTATTTAAAATTGTAATTAATTTCTTTAGTTCAAATTAAAATCAGTGTATAGTAAATTTGTAGGCGCCTTTGGGTCAATGGCGCCCCTGGGCTACAGCCCAATTAGCTCATTAGATAAGACTGCCTGACTGTTCTATTGTACGCAAGTCACATAGGTCACTGTTCGTAAGCCACAAAGGTCGCTGTTCGTAAGCCACAAAGGTCGC